>OZ005741.1:170852113-171149792 GCA_963930735.1 Dioctria linearis | reverse complement strand
ATACCCACTCACTATTCGTACACATGTTTGTACATCTGATAGAATACCACATTTTATAGAAAATCCGTTGAAAAGACTCCGTGGCTGGAGCGAAACGTCCGGAAAAGCCCAGTAGGAGCCTTAACGGCATCCCAAATATATATCCTAAATCTGTAATAAAGTCAATAAATCATAGCATAACATTCCCCAACCACACGAACCTATTCATACCGTTGAATACGATTCCACTCAAACATCCATTACCAGTTACCGGGAAGGTAATGGAACATAATATACACAAATCTTGATAATTAAATGAACTAACTTTAATTAAATGCAACTACATTCACATAGTAAACAGGCCATAATAAATAAACTAACATATTTTTATAATGGGTACATATCCAATCATTTTTGCTCTTAACGTTGAAGACGGTGATGAACATACATGTAACTTTCATAAATAGTCATTTACTCTAGTTCATGTGGTCAACTCTGATCTCAGGCACTTAGCAAAACAACTAAGGAGTAATAGGATTCGTGCACCTATAGGCTCACACCAATATCATATATATTTCGTGAAGTATAGCATATGCTTATAGGCTCACACCATAACATCATGTGTATTTCAATGGAGTATAGTATGTGCTTTAGCCCCCTGCACTTATAGCATTTATGCGAAAAATAATCTAGATGATTCCGCTCCTTAAAAATGGGCATAGCTCGAACAATGTCACTTCAAACTGGTAACAGATCGGTAGTATACGTAATAAACTCACTTATTACTGACTACTACGGATTTACTCAGTTCTGTTAAAAGTAGACCTTGTTGTTGAGATATAGATCCGGGAGGGTAAACACTCAAACTATTTGGTTGTGAGCACAAACCACCTATAACCCAGGCTGAATGCAGTGGGTGAGGAGATGAACACATCAGCTGATAGCCTGATAATTGAGGACATTACACATAGAATATTTAGATGAATTGTTGAATAACACAAATATGTAGTTCATTGCTGACTCTAAATGTACACTTGAGCATCATACTAAGGATAGAAAATAATAACACATATTTTCATATAATCCTGTCATAATCCCATAATTATATAATATTTACTACATACATATATATAATTATCTAATCAAATAATTCAATAGCCAAACACTGACAGGCTAGTAATAATAGATCCAAATACTATTAATGTCAGCAAACATAGGCTAATCCTAACTTCACTACCCATCATAGACCTACACGGCACAAAATACCTTCATCATAAACTCAGCACCTAGATAATTTATACCCCTACATATTATTGTAGATTCAACTAAATAACTTACACAGGTCAAACAATAAACTTGTTAAGATTATAAAATAATAATCTAATAACACTACAGGGACCATATACATTCAGCATGAGTAATTCATTGCTAAATAACATGTCATTAAATATGGCCCTACCAAAATAATCCACCATACATGGCAGCTCAACTTCAAAACTGTCATATGGTATTGGAATCTTTCCCATACACACCAAGTCTTCCGCGAATAGTTATCTGGAAATCAAAACATCCAGACAATAGAAGAACGAGTACAAAACAAACAAATCAAGACAAGTTGACCTACTCACCTACTTGTAGGCCTTTAACTCGATAATAGAATATTCTAATAGGAACAAATTTTAAAATTTAAAAGTTCAAGTTCAAGTTAATATTTAGAACAAATTTAAAGTTCAAAGTGTTTCCGGGTTAGTGTTCATAAACTCAAAATTAATTGCAATATTTTCATACCAACTTAAAATTACAGTAACAAGTGGAAATACAAACACCAGATAATCCTGATTATCTCAGATAAATATTTACCAACTTGGATCATCCGAATAATATTTTACCGGAAAATCCTGATTATCCCAGAGTAAAAATTCACCAGCGTGGATTATCCTAATAACATTTTACGGGAGTATATAAATCACAACCTCTAAAAACAACAATATAAGAAAAACAACTACCCAAGCATAGGAATTAGAATAAAAACAGTAAAACAAGGTTAGTACTTTCTAATTAAAAAATTTTTATTCAGAGCAAGTACACATATTTCCTAGGAAATTTAACAACATTTTCACATTCTATAAACATTTTTATAATATTTTTATAACAACATTTTCACATTCTATAAATATTTTTATAATATTTTTACACATACAATTAGTAATCCTATACAAATCTATTTCTTATTCTAAATCTACTACCTAACCTAGACTTTCCACACATATGTTGTGAATTATAAATCATAATTCTTTGATTGACTAGTAAGGAGATCTAATTAATCAGTTACTTACTGAAACAAAATTTTGAAGTAGTACAAATAATTCAATATAATATTTTTCCAAACAATCCAATAAAATAGCTTACACTAGTCAAACATACCTACCTACAATATCAAATTGTAATTTTATTATAAAACTCCAATTTCAAAATCTTCCTCCTTAAAATTCTAATCAGATTATTACAAACCAATAAATTAATTGATAACAACTCAACACCAATCTTCCATTTGCAATTTATTACTAAGGTATGTTAAAACTTAATTTTTAATCCAAATTTGTTTAACACACATTACACAAATTGGACATTTTACTCACTAAGAGGAAAGTAGATTTTATCCTAAATTAAAACATTACTGATTTCCTCCTCATAAATTTCTCCGCTTCATTACAAACAAGTAACGTTTTTGGTAATGATAAAAATAGTAAGTCCAGTAGCTCTATAGCTCTAGTAATCTTCAAAGTTAAAGATAGCTTATACAAACAATTTTTAAGTCCACAAAGAAGGAAATATAGATAATTGACTGATACACATGAATAATTCAACAAAATTTCTCAGACCATATCACAATATTTCGTGAATTAGTTAACCATACCCACTCACTATTCGTACACATGTTTGTACATCTGATAGAATACCACATTTTATAGAAAATCCGTTGAAAAGACTCCGTGGCTGGAGCGAAACGTCCGGAAAAGCCCAGTAGGAGCCTTAACGGCATCCCAAATATATATCCTAAATCTGTAATAAAGTCAATAAATCATAGCATAACATTCCCCAACCACACGAACCTATTCATACCGTTGAATACGATTCCACTCAAACATCCATTACCAGTTACCGGGAAGGTAATGGAACATAATATACACAAATCTTGATAATTAAATGAACTAACTTTAATTAAATGCAACTACATTCACATAGTAAACAGGCCATAATAAATAAACTAACATATTTTTATAATGGGTACATATCCAATCATTTTTGCTCTTAACGTTGAAGACGGTGATGAACATACATGTAACTTTCATAAATAGTCATTTACTCTAGTTCATGTGGTCAACTCTGATCTCAGGCACTTAGCAAAACAACTAAGGAGTAATAGGATTCGTGCACCTATAGGCTCACACCAATATCATATATATTTCGTGAAGTATAGCATATGCTTATAGGCTCACACCATAACATCATGTGTATTTCAATGGAGTATAGTATGTGCTTTAGCCCCCTGCACTTATAGCATTTATGCGAAAAATAATCTAGATGATTCCGCTCCTTAAAAATGGGCATAGCTCGAACAATGTCACTTCAAACTGGTAACAGATCGGTAGTATACGTAATAAACTCACTTATTACTGACTACTACGGATTTACTCAGTTCTGTTAAAAGTAGACCTTGTTGTTGAGATATAGATCCGGGAGGGTAAACACTCAAACTATTTGGTTGTGAGCACAAACCACCTATAACCCAGGCTGAATGCAGTGGGTGAGGAGATGAACACATCAGCTGATAGCCTGATAATTGAGGACATTACATATAGAATATTTAGATGAATTGTTGAATAACACAAATATGTAGTTCATTGCTGACTCTAAATGTACACTTGAGCATCATACTAAGGATAGAAAATAATAACACATATTTTCATATAATCCTGTCATAATCCCATAATTATATAATATTTACTACATACATATATATAATTATCTAATCAAATAATTCAATAGCCAAACACTGACAGGCTAGTAATAATAGATCCAAATACTATTAATGTCAGCAAACATAGGCTAATCCTAACTTCACTACCCATCATAGACCTACACGGCACAAAATACCTTCATCATAAACTCAGCACCTAGATAATTTATACCCCTACATATTATTGTAGATTCAACTAAATAACTTACACAGGTCAAACAATAAACTTGTTAAGATTATAAAATAATAATCTAATAACACTACAGGGACCATATACATTCAGCATGAGTAATTCATTGCTAAATAACATTCATTAAATATGGCCCTACCAAAATAATCCACCATACATGGCAGCTCAACTTCAAAACTGTCATATGGTATTGGAATCTTTCCCATACACACCAAGTCTTCCGCGAATAGTTATCTGGAAATCAAAACATCCAGACAATAGAAGAACGAGTACAAAACAAACAAATCAAGACAAGTTGACCTACTCACCTACTTGTAGGCCTTTAACTCGATAATAGAATATTCTAATAGGAACAAATTTTAAAATTTAAAAGTTCAAGTTCAAGTTAATATTTAGAACAAATTTAAAGTTCAAAGTGTTTCCGGGTTAGTGTTCATAAACTCAAAATTAATTGCAATATTTTCATACCAACTTAAAATTACAGTAACAAGTGGAAATACAAACACCAGATAATCCTGATTATCTCAGATAAATATTTACCAACTTGGATCATCCGAATAATATTTTACCGGAAAATCCTGATTATCCCAGAGTAAAAATTCACCAGCGTGGATTATCCTAATAACATTTTACGGGAGTATATAAATCACAACCTCTAAAAACAACAATATAAGAAAAACAACTACCCAAGCATAGGAATTAGAATAAAAACAGTAAAACAAGGTTAGTACTTTCTAATTAAAAAATTTTTATTCAGAGCAAGTACACATATTTCCTAGGAAATTTAACAACATTTTCACATTCTATAAACATTTTTATAATATTTTTATAACAACATTTTCACATTCTATAAATATTTTTATAATATTTTTACACATACAATTAGTAATCCTATACAAATCTATTTCTTATTCTAAATCTACTACCTAACCTAGACTTTCCACACATATGTTGTGAATTATAAATCATAATTCTTTGATTGACTAGTAAGGAGATCTAATTAATCAGTTACTTACTGAAACAAAATTTTGAAGTAGTACAAATAATTCAATATAATATTTTTCCAAACAATCCAATAAAATAGCTTACACTAGTCAAACATACCTACCTACAATATCAAATTGTAATTTTATTATAAAACTCCAATTTCAAAATCTTCCTCCTTAAAATTCTAATCAGATTATTACAAACCAATAAATTAATTGATAACAACTCAACACCAATCTTCCATTTGCAATTTATTACTAAGGTATGTTAAAACTTAATTTTTAATCCAAATTTGTTTAACACACATTACACAAATTGGACATTTTACTCACTAAGAGGAAAGTAGATTTTATCCTAAATTAAAACATTACTGATTTCCTCCTCATAAATTTCTCCGCTTCATTACAAACAAGTAACGTTTTTGGTAATGATAAAAATAGTAAGTCCAGTAGCTCTATAGCTCTAGTAATCTTCAAAGTTAAAGATAGCTTATACAAACAATTTTTAAGTCCACAAAGAAGGAAATATAGATAATTGACTGATACACATGAATAATTCAACAAAATTTCTCAGACCATATCACAATATTTCGTGAATTAGTTAACCATACCCACTCACTATTCGTACACATGTTTGTACATCTGATAGAATACCACATTTTATAGAAAATCCGTTGAAAAGACTCCGTGGCTGGAGCGAAACGTCCGGAAAAGCCCAGTAGGAGCCTTAACGGCATCCCAAATATATATCCTAAATCTGTAATAAAGTCAATAAATCATAGCATAACATTCCCCAACCACACGAACCTATTCATACCGTTGAATACGATTCCACTCAAACATCCATTACCAGTTACCGGGAAGGTAATGGAACATAATATACACAAATCTTGATAATTAAATGAACTAACTTTAATTAAATGCAACTACATTCACATAGTAAACAGGCCATAATAAATAAACTAACATATTTTTATAATGGGTACATATCCAATCATTTTTGCTCTTAACGTTGAAGACGGTGATGAACATACATGTAACTTTCATAAATAGTCATTTACTCTAGTTCATGTGGTCAACTCTGATCTCAGGCACTTAGCAAAACAACTAAGGAGTAATAGGATTCGTGCACCTATAGGCTCACACCAATATCATATATATTTCGTGAAGTATAGCATATGCTTATAGGCTCACACCATAACATCATGTGTATTTCAATGGAGTATAGTATGTGCTTTAGCCCCCTGCACTTATAGCATTTATGCGAAAAATAATCTAGATGATTCCGCTCCTTAAAAATGGGCATAGCTCGAACAATGTCACTTCAAACTGGTAACAGATCGGTAGTATACGTAATAAACTCACTTATTACTGACTACTACGGATTTACTCAGTTCTGTTAAAAGTAGACCTTGTTGTTGAGATATAGATCCGGGAGGGTAAACACTCAAACTATTTGGTTGTGAGCACAAACCACCTATAACCCAGGCTGAATGCAGTGGGTGAGGAGATGAACACATCAGCTGATAGCCTGATAATTGAGGACATTACACATAGAATATTTAGATGAATTGTTGAATAACACAAATATGTAGTTCATTGCTGACTCTAAATGTACACTTGAGCATCATACTAAGGATAGAAAATAATAACACATATTTTCATATAATCCTGTCATAATCCCATAATTATATAATATTTACTACATACATATATATAATTATCTAATCAAATAATTCAATAGCCAAACACTGACAGGCTAGTAATAATAGATCCAAATACTATTAATGTCAGCAAACATAGGCTAATCCTAACTTCACTACCCATCATAGACCTACACGGCACAAAATACCTTCATCATAAACTCAGCACCTAGATAATTTATACCCCTACATATTATTGTAGATTCAACTAAATAACTTACACAGGTCAAACAATAAACTTGTTAAGATTATAAAATAATAATCTAATAACACTACAGGGACCATATACATTCAGCATGAGTAATTCATTGCTAAATAACATTCATTAAATATGGCCCTACCAAAATAATCCACCATACATGGCAGCTCAACTTCAAAACTGTCATATGGTATTGGAATCTTTCCCATACACACCAAGTCTTCCGCGAATAGTTATCTGGAAATCAAAACATCCAGACAATAGAAGAACGAGTACAAAACAAACAAATCAAGACAAGTTGACCTACTCACCTACTTGTAGGCCTTTAACTCGATAATAGAATATTCTAATAGGAACAAATTTTAAAATTTAAAAGTTCAAGTTCAAGTTAATATTTAGAACAAATTTAAAGTTCAAAGTGTTTCCGGGTTAGTGTTCATAAACTCAAAATTAATTGCAATATTTTCATACCAACTTAAAATTACAGTAACAAGTGGAAATACAAACACCAGATAATCCTGATTATCTCAGATAAATATTTACCAACTTGGATCATCCGAATAATATTTTACCGGAAAATCCTGATTATCCCAGAGTAAAAATTCACCAGCGTGGATTATCCTAATAACATTTTACGGGAGTATATAAATCACAACCTCTAAAAACAACAATATAAGAAAAACAACTACCCAAGCATAGGAATTAGAATAAAAACAGTAAAACAAGGTTAGTACTTTCTAATTAAAAAATTTTTATTCAGAGCAAGTACACATATTTCCTAGGAAATTTAACAACATTTTCACATTCTATAAACATTTTTATAATATTTTTATAACAACATTTTCACATTCTATAAATATTTTTATAATATTTTTACACATACAATTAGTAATCCTATACAAATCTATTTCTTATTCTAAATCTACTACCTAACCTAGACTTTCCACACATATGTTGTGAATTATAAATCATAATTCTTTGATTGACTAGTAAGGAGATCTAATTAATCAGTTACTTACTGAAACAAAATTTTGAAGTAGTACAAATAATTCAATATAATATTTTTCCAAACAATCCAATAAAATAGCTTACACTAGTCAAACATACCTACCTACAATATCAAATTGTAATTTTATTATAAAACTCCAATTTCAAAATCTTCCTCCTTAAAATTCTAATCAGATTATTACAAACCAATAAATTAATTGATAACAACTCAACACCAATCTTCCATTTGCAATTTATTACTAAGGTATGTTAAAACTTAATTTTTAATCCAAATTTGTTTAACACACATTACACAAATTGGACATTTTACTCACTAAGAGGAAAGTAGATTTTATCCTAAATTAAAACATTACTGATTTCCTCCTCATAAATTTCTCCGCTTCATTACAAACAAGTAACGTTTTTGGTAATGATAAAAATAGTAAGTCCAGTAGCTCTATAGCTCTAGTAATCTTCAAAGTTAAAGATAGCTTATACAAACAATTTTTAAGTCCACAAAGAAGGAAATATAGATAATTGACTGATACACATGAATAATTCAACAAAATTTCTCAGACCATATCACAATATTTCGTGAATTAGTTAACCATACCCACTCACTATTCGTACACATGTTTGTACATCTGATAGAATACCACATTTTATAGAAAATCCGTTGAAAAGACTCCGTGGCTGGAGCGAAACGTCCGGAAAAGCCCAGTAGGAGCCTTAACGGCATCCCAAATATATATCCTAAATCTGTAATAAAGTCAATAAATCATAGCATAACATTCCCCAACCACACGAACCTATTCATACCGTTGAATACGATTCCACTCAAACATCCATTACCAGTTACCGGGAAGGTAATGGAACATAATATACACAAATCTTGATAATTAAATGAACTAACTTTAATTAAATGCAACTACATTCACATAGTAAACAGGCCATAATAAATAAACTAACATATTTTTATAATGGGTACATATCCAATCATTTTTGCTCTTAACGTTGAAGACGGTGATGAACATACATGTAACTTTCATAAATAGTCATTTACTCTAGTTCATGTGGTCAACTCTGATCTCAGGCACTTAGCAAAACAACTAAGGAGTAATAGGATTCGTGCACCTATAGGCTCACACCAATATCATATATATTTCGTGAAGTATAGCATATGCTTATAGGCTCACACCATAACATCATGTGTATTTCAATGGAGTATAGTATGTGCTTTAGCCCCCTGCACTTATAGCATTTATGCGAAAAATAATCTAGATGATTCCGCTCCTTAAAAATGGGCATAGCTCGAACAATGTCACTTCAAACTGGTAACAGATCGGTAGTATACGTAATAAACTCACTTATTACTGACTACTACGGATTTACTCAGTTCTGTTAAAAGTAGACCTTGTTGTTGAGATATAGATCCGGGAGGGTAAACACTCAAACTATTTGGTTGTGAGCACAAACCACCTATAACCCAGGCTGAATGCAGTGGGTGAGGAGATGAACACATCAGCTGATAGCCTGATAATTGAGGACATTACACATAGAATATTTAGATGAATTGTTGAATAACACAAATATGTAGTTCATTGCTGACTCTAAATGTACACTTGAGCATCATACTAAGGATAGAAAATAATAACACATATTTTCATATAATCCTGTCATAATCCCATAATTATATAATATTTACTACATACATATATATAATTATCTAATCAAATAATTCAATAGCCAAACACTGACAGGCTAGTAATAATAGATCCAAATACTATTAATGTCAGCAAACATAGGCTAATCCTAACTTCACTACCCATCATAGACCTACACGGCACAAAATACCTTCATCATAAACTCAGCACCTAGATAATTTATACCCCTACATATTATTGTAGATTCAACTAAATAACTTACACAGGTCAAACAATAAACTTGTTAAGATTATAAAATAATAATCTAATAACACTACAGGGACCATATACATTCAGCATGAGTAATTCATTGCTAAATAACATTCATTAAATATGGCCCTACCAAAATAATCCACCATACATGGCAGCTCAACTTCAAAACTGTCATATGGTATTGGAATCTTTCCCATACACACCAAGTCTTCCGCGAATAGTTATCTGGAAATCAAAACATCCAGACAATAGAAGAACGAGTACAAAACAAACAAATCAAGACAAGTTGACCTACTCACCTACTTGTAGGCCTTTAACTCGATAATAGAATATTCTAATAGGAACAAATTTTAAAATTTAAAAGTTCAAGTTCAAGTTAATATTTAGAACAAATTTAAAGTTCAAAGTGTTTCCGGGTTAGTGTTCATAAACTCAAAATTAATTGCAATATTTTCATACCAACTTAAAATTACAGTAACAAGTGGAAATACAAACACCAGATAATCCTGATTATCTCAGATAAATATTTACCAACTTGGATCATCCGAATAATATTTTACCGGAAAATCCTGATTATCCCAGAGTAAAAATTCACCAGCGTGGATTATCCTAATAACATTTTACGGGAGTATATAAATCACAACCTCTAAAAACAACAATATAAGAAAAACAACTACCCAAGCATAGGAATTAGAATAAAAACAGTAAAACAAGGTTAGTACTTTCTAATTAAAAAATTTTTATTCAGAGCAAGTACACATATTTCCTAGGAAATTTAACAACATTTTCACATTCTATAAACATTTTTATAATATTTTTATAACAACATTTTCACATTCTATAAATATTTTTATAATATTTTTACACATACAATTAGTAATCCTATACAAATCTATTTCTTATTCTAAATCTACTACCTAACCTAGACTTTCCACACATATGTTGTGAATTATAAATCATAATTCTTTGATTGACTAGTAAGGAGATCTAATTAATCAGTTACTTACTGAAACAAAATTTTGAAGTAGTACAAATAATTCAATATAATATTTTTCCAAACAATCCAATAAAATAGCTTACACTAGTCAAACATACCTACCTACAATATCAAATTGTAATTTTATTATAAAACTCCAATTTCAAAATCTTCCTCCTTAAAATTCTAATCAGATTATTACAAACCAATAAATTAATTGATAACAACTCAACACCAATCTTCCATTTGCAATTTATTACTAAGGTATGTTAAAACTTAATTTTTAATCCAAATTTGTTTAACACACATTACACAAATTGGACATTTTACTCACTAAGAGGAAAGTAGATTTTATCCTAAATTAAAACATTACTGATTTCCTCCTCATAAATTTCTCCGCTTCATTACAAACAAGTAACGTTTTTGGTAATGATAAAAATAGTAAGTCCAGTAGCTCTATAGCTCTAGTAATCTTCAAAGTTAAAGATAGCTTATACAAACAATTTTTAAGTCCACAAAGAAGGAAATATAGATAATTGACTGATACACATGAATAATTCAACAAAATTTCTCAGACCATATCACAATATTTCGTGAATTAGTTAACCATACCCACTCACTATTCGTACACATGTTTGTACATCTGATAGAATACCACATTTTATAGAAAATCCGTTGAAAAGACTCCGTGGCTGGAGCGAAACGTCCGGAAAAGCCCAGTAGGAGCCTTAACGGCATCCCAAATATATATCCTAAATCTGTAATAAAGTCAATAAATCATAGCATAACATTCCCCAACCACACGAACCTATTCATACCGTTGAATACGATTCCACTCAAACATCCATTACCAGTTACCGGGAAGGTAATGGAACATAATATACACAAATCTTGATAATTAAATGAACTAACTTTAATTAAATGCAACTACATTCACATAGTAAACAGGCCATAATAAATAAACTAACATATTTTTATAATGGGTACATATCCAATCATTTTTGCTCTTAACGTTGAAGACGGTGATGAACATACATGTAACTTTCATAAATAGTCATTTACTCTAGTTCATGTGGTCAACTCTGATCTCAGGCACTTAGCAAAACAACTAAGGAGTAATAGGATTCGTGCACCTATAGGCTCACACCAATATCATATATATTTCGTGAAGTATAGCATATGCTTATAGGCTCACACCATAACATCATGTGTATTTCAATGGAGTATAGTATGTGCTTTAGCCCCCTGCACTTATAGCATTTATGCGAAAAATAATCTAGATGATTCCGCTCCTTAAAAATGGGCATAGCTCGAACAATGTCACTTCAAACTGGTAACAGATCGGTAGTATACGTAATAAACTCACTTATTACTGACTACTACGGATTTACTCAGTTCTGTTAAAAGTAGACCTTGTTGTTGAGATATAGATCCGGGAGGGTAAACACTCAAACTATTTGGTTGTGAGCACAAACCACCTATAACCCAGGCTGAATGCAGTGGGTGAGGAGATGAACACATCAGCTGATAGCCTGATAATTGAGGACATTACACATAGAATATTTAGATGAATTGTTGAATAACACAAATATGTAGTTCATTGCTGACTCTAAATGTACACTTGAGCATCATACTAAGGATAGAAAATAATAACACATATTTTCATATAATCCTGTCATAATCCCATAATTATATAATATTTACTACATACATATATATAATTATCTAATCAAATAATTCAATAGCCAAACACTGACAGGCTAGTAATAATAGATCCAAATACTATTAATGTCAGCAAACATAGGCTAATCCTAATTTCACTACCCATCATAGACCTACACGGCACAAAATACCTTCATCATAAACTCAGCACCTAGATAATTTATACCCCTACATATTATTGTAGATTCAACTAAATAACTTACACAGGTCAAACAATAAACTTGTTAAGATTATAAAATAATAATCTAATAACACTACAGGGACCATATACATTCAGCATGAGTAATTCATTGCTAAATAACATTCATTAAATATGGCCCTACCAAAATAATCCACCATACATGGCAGCTCAACTTCAAAACTGTCATATGGTATTGGAATCTTTCCCATACACACCAAGTCTTCCGCGAATAGTTATCTGGAAATCAAAACATCCAGACAATAGAAGAACGAGTACAAAACAAACAAATCAAGACAAGTTGACCTACTCACCTACTTGTAGGCCTTTAACTCGATAATAGAATATTCTAATAGGAACAAATTTTAAAATTTAAAAGTTCAAGTTCAAGTTAATATTTAGAACAAATTTAAAGTTCAAAGTGTTTCCGGGTTAGTGTTCATAAACTCAAAATTAATTGCAATATTTTCATACCAACTTAAAATTACAGTAACAAGTGGAAATACAAACACCAGATAATCCTGATTATCTCAGATAAATATTTACCAACTTGGATCATCCGAATAATATTTTACCGGAAAATCCTGATTATCCCAGAGTAAAAATTCACCAGCGTGGATTATCCTAATAACATTTTACGGGAGTATATAAATCACAACCTCTAAAAACAACAATATAAGAAAAACAACTACCCAAGCATAGGAATTAGAATAAAAACAGTAAAACAAGGTTAGTACTTTCTAATTAAAAAATTTTTATTCAGAGCAAGTACACATATTTCCTAGGAAATTTAACAACATTTTCACATTCTATAAACATTTTTATAATATTTTTATAACAACATTTTCACATTCTATAAATATTTTTATAATATTTTTACACATACAATTAGTAATCCTATACAAATCTATTTCTTATTCTAAATCTACTACCTAACCTAGACTTTCCACACATATGTTGTGAATTATAAATCATAATTCTTTGATTGACTAGTAAGGAGATCTAATTAATCAGTTACTTACTGAAACAAAATTTTGAAGTAGTACAAATAATTCAATATAATATTTTTCCAAACAATCCAATAAAATAGCTTACACTAGTCAAACATACCTACCTACAATATCAAATTGTAATTTTATTATAAAACTCCAATTTCAAAATCTTCCTCCTTAAAATTCTAATCAGATTATTACAAACCAATAAATTAATTGATAACAACTCAACACCAATCTTCCATTTGCAATTTATTACTAAGGTATGTTAAAACTTAATTTTTAATCCAAATTTGTTTAACACACATTACACAAATTGGACATTTTACTCACTAAGAGGAAAGTAGATTTTATCCTAAATTAAAACATTACTGATTTCCTCCTCATAAATTTCTCCGCTTCATTACAAACAAGTAACGTTTTTGGTAATGATAAAAATAGTAAGTCCAGTAGCTCTATAGCTCTAGTAATCTTCAAAGTTAAAGATAGCTTATACAAACAATTTTTAAGTCCACAAAGAAGGAAATATAGATAATTGACTGATACACATGAATAATTCAACAAAATTTCTCAGACCATATCACAATATTTCGTGAATTAGTTAACCATACCCACTCACTATTCGTACACATGTTTGTACATCTGATAGAATACCACATTTTATAGAAAATCCGTTGAAAAGACTCCGTGGCTGGAGCGAAACGTCCGGAAAAGCCCAGTAGGAGCCTTAACGGCATCCCAAATATATATCCTAAATCTGTAATAAAGTCAATAAATCATAGCATAACATTCCCCAACCACACGAACCTATTCATACCGTTGAATACGATTCCACTCAAACATCCATTACCAGTTACCGGGAAGGTAATGGAACATAATATACACAAATCTTGATAATTAAATGAACTAACTTTAATTAAATACAACTACATTCACATAGTAAACAGGCCATAATAAATAAACTAACATATTTTTATAATGGGTACATATCCAATCATTTTTGCTCTTAACGTTGAAGACGGTGATGAACATACATGTAACTTTCATAAATAGTCATTTACTCTAGTTCATGTGGTCAACTCTGATCTCAGGCACTTAGCAAAACAACTAAGGAGTAATAGGATTCGTGCACCTATAGGCTCACACCAATATCATATATATTTCGTGAAGTATAGCATATGCTTATAGGCTCACACCATAACATCATGTGTATTTCAATGGAGTATAGTATGTGCTTTAGCCCCCTGCACTTATAGCATTTATGCGAAAAATAATCTAGATGATTCCGCTCCTTAAAAATGGGCATAGCTCGAACAATGTCACTTCAAACTGGTAACAGATCGGTAGTATACGTAATAAACTCACTTATTACTGACTACTACGGATTTACTCAGTTCTGTTAAAAGTAGACCTTGTTGTTGAGATATAGATCCGGGAGGGTAAACACTCAAACTATTTGGTTGTGAGCACAAACCACCTATAACCCAGGCTGAATGCAGTGGGTGAGGAGATGAACACATCAGCTGATAGCCTGATAATTGAGGACATTACACATAGAATATTTAGATGAATTGTTGAATAACACAAATATGTAGTTCATTGCTGACTCTAAATGTACACTTGAGCATCATACTAAGGATAGAAAATAATAACACATATTTTCATATAATCCTGTCATAATCCCATAATTATATAATATTTACTACATACATATATATAATTATCTAATCAAATAATTCAATAGCCAAACACTGACAGGCTAGTAATAATAGATCCAAATACTATTAATGTCAGCAAACATAGGCTAATCCTAACTTCACTACCCATCATAGACCTACACGGCACAAAATACCTTCATCATAAACTCAGCACCTAGATAATTTATACCCCTACATATTATTGTAGATTCAACTAAATAACTTACACAGGTCAAACAATAAACTTGTTAAGATTATAAAATAATAATCTAATAACACTACAGGGACCATATACATTCAGCATGAGTAATTCATTGCTAAATAACATTCATTAAATATGGCCCTACCAAAATAATCCACCATACATGGCAGCTCAACTTCAAAACTGTCATATGGTATTGGAATCTTTCCCATACACACCAAGTCTTCCGCGAATAGTTATCTGGAAATCAAAACATCCAGACAATAGAAGAACGAGTACAAAACAAACAAATCAAGACAAGTTGACCTACTCACCTACTTGTAGGCCTTTAACTCGATAATAGAATATTCTAATAGGAACAAATTTTAAAATTTAAAAGTTCAAGTTCAAGTTAATATTTAGAACAAATTTAAAGTTCAAAGTGTTTCCGGGTTAGTGTTCATAAACTCAAAATTAATTGCAATATTTTCATACCAACTTAAAATTACAGTAACAAGTGGAAATACAAACACCAGATAATCCTGATTATCTCAGATAAATATTTACCAACTTGGATCATCCGAATAATATTTTACCGGAAAATCCTGATTATCCCAGAGTAAAAATTCACCAGCGTGGATTATCCTAATAACATTTTACGGGAGTATATAAATCACAACCTCTAAAAACAACAATATAAGAAAAACAACTACCCAAGCATAGGAATTAGAATAAAAACAGTAAAACAAGGTTAGTACTTTCTAATTAAAAAATTTTTATTCAGAGCAAGTACACATATTTCCTAGGAAATTTAACAACATTTTCACATTCTATAAACATTTTTATAATATTTTTATAACAACATTTTCACATTCTATAAATATTTTTATAATATTTTTACACATACAATTAGTAATCCTATACAAATCTATTTCTTATTCTAAATCTACTACCTAACCTAGACTTTCCACACATATGTTGTGAATTATAAATCATAATTCTTTGATTGACTAGTAAGGAGATCTAATTAATCAGTTACTTACTGAAACAAAATTTTGAAGTAGTACAAATAATTCAATATAATATTTTTCCAAACAATCCAATAAAATAGCTTACACTAGTCAAACATACCTACCTACAATATCAAATTGTAATTTTATTATAAAACTCCAATTTCAAAATCTTCCTCCTTAAAATTCTAATCAGATTATTACAAACCAATAAATTAATTGATAACAACTCAACACCAATCTTCCATTTGCAATTTATTACTAAGGTATGTTAAAACTTAATTTTTAATCCAAATTTGTTTAACACACATTACACAAATTGGACATTTTACTCACTAAGAGGAAAGTAGATTTTATCCTAAATTAAAACATTACTGATTTCCTCCTCATAAATTTCTCCGCTTCATTACAAACAAGTAACGTTTTTGGTAATGATAAAAATAGTAAGTCCAGTAGCTCTATAGCTCTAGTAATCTTCAAAGTTAAAGATAGCTTATACAAACAATTTTTAAGTCCACAAAGAAGGAAATATAGATAATTGACTGATACACATGAATAATTCAACAAAATTTCTCAGACCATATCACAATATTTCGTGAATTAGTTAACCATACCCACTCACTATTCGTACACATGTTTGTACATCTGATAGAATACCACATTTTATAGAAAATCCGTTGAAAAGACTCCGTGGCTGGAGCGAAACGTCCGGAAAAGCCCAGTAGGAGCCTTAACGGCATCCCAAATATATATCCTAAATCTGTAATAAAGTCAATAAATCATAGCATAACATTCCCCAACCACACGAACCTATTCATACCGTTGAATACGATTCCACTCAAACATCCATTACCAGTTACCGGGAAGGTAATGGAACATAATATACACAAACCTTGATAATTAAATGAACTAACTTTAATTAAATGCAACTACATTCACATAGTAAACAGGCCATAATAAATAAACTAACATATTTTTATAATGGGTACATATCCAATCATTTTTGCTCTTAACGTTGAAGACGGTGATGAACATACATGTAACTTTCATAAATAGTCATTTACTCTAGTTCATGTGGTCAACTCTGATCTCAGGCACTTAGCAAAACAACTAAGGAGTAATAGGATTCGTGCACCTATAGGCTCACACCAATATCATATATATTTCGTGAAGTATAGCATATGCTTATAGGCTCACACCATAACATCATGTGTATTTCAATGGAGTATAGTATGTGCTTTAGCCCCCTGCACTTATAGCATTTATGCGAAAAATAATCTAGATGATTCCGCTCCTTAAAAATGGGCATAGCTCGAACAATGTCACTTCAAACTGGTAACAGATCGGTAGTATACGTAATAAACTCACTTATTACTGACTACTACGGATTTACTCAGTTCTGTTAAAAGTAGACCTTGTTGTTGAGATATAGATCCGGGAGGGTAAACACTCAAACTATTTGGTTGTGAGCACAAACCACCTATAACCCAGGCTGAATGCAGTGGGTGAGGAGATGAACACATCAGCTGATAGCCTGATAATTGAGGACATTACACATAGAATATTTAGATGAATTGTTGAATAACACAAATATGTAGTTCATTGCTGACTCTAAATGTACACTTGAGCATCATACTAAGGATAGAAAATAATAACACATATTTTCATATAATCCTGTCATAATCCCATAATTATATAATATTTACTACATACATATATATAATTATCTAATCAAATAATTCAATAGCCAAACACTGACAGGCTAGTAATAATAGATCCAAATACTATTAATGTCAGCAAACATAGGCTAATCCTAACTTCACTACCCATCATAGACCTACACGGCACAAAATACCTTCATCATAAACTCAGCACCTAGATAATTTATACCCCTACATATTATTGTAGATTCAACTAAATAACTTACACAGGTCAAACAATAAACTTGTTAAGATTATAAAATAATAATCTAATAACACTACAGGGACCATATACATTCAGCATGAGTAATTCATTGCTAAATAACATTCATTAAATATGGCCCTACCAAAATAATCCACCATACATGGCAGCTCAACTTCAAAACTGTCATATGGTATTGGAATCTTTCCCATACACACCAAGTCTTCCGCGAATAGTTATCTGGAAATCAAAACATCCAGACAATAGAAGAACGAGTACAAAACAAACAAATCAAGACAAGTTGACCTACTCACCTACTTGTAGGCCTTTAACTCGATAATAGAATATTCTAATAGGAACAAATTTTAAAATTTAAAAGTTCAAGTTCAAGTTAATATTTAGAACAAATTTAAAGTTCAAAGTGTTTCCGGGTTAGTGTTCATAAACTCAAAATTAATTGCAATATTTTCATACCAACTTAAAATTACAGTAACAAGTGGAAATACAAACACCAGATAATCCTGATTATCTCAGATAAATATTTACCAACTTGGATCATCCGAATAATATTTTACCGGAAAATCCTGATTATCCCAGAGTAAAAATTCACCAGCGTGGATTATCCTAATAACATTTTACGGGAGTATATAAATCACAACCTCTAAAAACAACAATATAAGAAAAACAACTACCCAAGCATAGGAATTAGAATAAAAACAGTAAAACAAGGTTAGTACTTTCTAATTAAAAAATTTTTATTCAGAGCAAGTACACATATTTCCTAGGAAATTTAACAACATTTTCACATTCTATAAACATTTTTATAATATTTTTATAACAACATTTTCACATTCTATAAATATTTTTATAATATTTTTACACATACAATTAGTAATCCTATACAAATCTATTTCTTATTCTAAATCTACTACCTAACCTAGACTTTCCACACATATGTTGTGAATTATAAATCATAATTCTTTGATTGACTAGTAAGGAGATCTAATTAATCAGTTACTTACTGAAACAAAATTTTGAAGTAGTACAAATAATTCAATATAATATTTTTCCAAACAATCCAATAAAATAGCTTACACTAGTCAAACATACCTACCTACAATATCAAATTGTAATTTTATTATAAAACTCCAATTTCAAAATCTTCCTCCTTAAAATTCTAATCAGATTATTACAAACCAATAAATTAATTGATAACAACTCAACACCAATCTTCCATTTGCAATTTATTACTAAGGTATGTTAAAACTTAATTTTTAATCCAAATTTGTTTAACACACATTACACAAATTGGACATTTTACTCACTAAGAGGAAAGTAGATTTTATCCTAAATTAAAACATTACTGATTTCCTCCTCATAAATTTCTCCGCTTCATTACAAACAAGTAACGTTTTTGGTAATGATAAAAATAGTAAGTCCAGTAGCTCTATAGCTCTAGTAATCTTCAAAGTTAAAGATAGCTTATACAAACAATTTTTAAGTCCACAAAGAAGGAAATATAGATAATTGACTGATACACATGAATAATTCAACAAAATTTCTCAGACCATATCACAATATTTCGTGAATTAGTTAACCATACCCACTCACTATTCGTACACATGTTTGTACATCTGATAGAATACCACATTTTATAGAAAATCCGTTGAAAAGACTCCGTGGCTGGAGCGAAACGTCCGGAAAAGCCCAGTAGGAGCCTTAACGGCATCCCAAATATATATCCTAAATCTGTAATAAAGTCAATAAATCATAGCATAACATTCCCCAACCACACGAACCTATTCATACCGTTGAATACGATTCCACTCAAACATCCATTACCAGTTACCGGGAAGGTAATGGAACATAATATACACAAATCTTGATAATTAAATGAACTAACTTTAATTAAATGCAACTACATTCACATAGTAAACAGGCCATAATAAATAAACTAACATATTTTTATAATGGATACATATCCAATCATTTTTGCTCTTAACGTTGAAGACGGTGATGAACATACATGTAACTTTCACAAATAGTCATTTACTCTAGTTCATGTGGTCGACTCTGATCTCAGGCACTTAGCAAAACAACTAAGGAGTAATAGGATTCGTGCACCTATAGGCTCACACCAATATCATATATATTTCGTGAAGTATAGCATATGCTTATAGGCTCACACCATAACATCATGTGTATTTCAATGGAGTATAGTATGTGCTTTAGCCCCCTGCACTTATAGCATTTATGCGAAAAATAATCTATGAGTCCATGAACAATAAATAATTTGTCAAACTACTAAACAAAATATGACACACAATCCTAAGTCTGGTTCAGGTTGGCCTATGCTAAACCCATACACAACATAATGGAGGAATGGAAGGTTGTGCACCATTCCACCACATCATTATCATATATATTATCGTAACAATAATATAGCATTATTATAAACAATAATATAGCATGTCATTAAAACCCCTGCACCTACTCTACAAAGTGTAGTAATACACAATGTAAAGAAAGTTCATGCTTTAACGCTCCGCAAAATGGGCATCACCTGATCCTGTCATTAACAGTCCTGGCTTGACATTGGTTAAAAGTGGAATGGTGGCTTTTTCCTGGTGTCTCGCTGGTTTGGTGTGACGGGAAAGGGGGATAGATCCGGGAGGGTAAACAAATTTAACATTTCTAACCATTTCAATGTAAGGGTGAGGTAACCCAACCTGTGCTATAATTGGTATAAAATTTAAATTATGAAACCATACAACCATAATTATAATACAAGATATTGTTCATGGACATCATATTTGATACTAATTAACACCACATAACTAAAACATCTCAGACCATATCACATCAATTCTTGAATTAGTTAACTATACCCACCTACCTTTGTACACATGTTTGTACATCTGATAAATTACCACATTTTATAGCAAAACCGTTGAAAAGACTCCGTGGCTGGAGCGAAACGTCCGGAAAAGCCCAGTAGGAGCCTTAACGGCATCCCAAATATATATCCTAAATCTGTAATAAAGTCAATAAATCATAGCATAACATTCCCCAACCACACGAACCTATTCATACCGTTGAATACGATTCCACTCAAACATCCATTACCAGTTACCGGGAAGGTAATGGAACATAATATACACAAATCTTGATAATTAAATGAACTAACTTTAATTAAATGCAACTACATTCACATAGTAAACAGGCCATAATAAATAAACTAACATATTTTTATAATGGATACATATCCAATCATTTTTGCTCTTAACGTTGAAGACGGTGATGAACATACATGTAACTTTCACAAATAGTCATTTACTCTAGTTCATGTGGTCGACTCTGATCTCAGGCACTTAGCAAAACAACTAAGGAGTAATAGGATTCGTGCACCTATAGGCTCACACCAATATCATATATATTTCGTGAAGTATAGCATATGCTTATAGGCTCACACCATAACATCATGTGTATTTCAATGGAGTATAGTATGTGCTTTAGCCCCCTGCACTTATAGCATTTATGCGAAAAATAATCTATGAGTCCATGAACAATAAATAATTTGTCAAACTACTAAACAAAATATGACACACAATCCTAAGTCTGGTTCAGGTTGGCCTATGCTAAACCCATACACAACATAATGGAGGAATGGAAGGTTGTGCACCATTCCACCACATCATTATCATATATATTATCGTAACAATAATATAGCATTATTATAAACAATAATATAGCATGTCATTAAAACCCTTGCACCTACTCTACAAAGTGTAGTAATACACAATGTAAAGAAAGTTCATGCTTTAACGCTCCGCAAAATGGGCATCACCTGATCCTGTCATTAACAGTCCTGGCTTGACATTGGTTAAAAGTGGAATGGTGGCTTTTTCCTGGTGTCTCGCTGGTTTGGTGTGACGGGAAAGGGGGATAGATCCGGGAGGGTAAACAAATTTAACATTTCTAACCATTTCAATGTAAGGGTGAGGTAACCCAACCTGTGCTATAATTGGTATAAAATTTAAATTATGAAACCATACAACCATAATTATAATACAAGATATTGTTCATGGACATCATATTTGATACTAATTAACACCACATAACTAAAACATCTCAGACCATATCACATCAATTCTTGAATTAGTTAACTATACCCACCTACCTTTGTACACATGTTTGTACATCTGATAAATTACCACATTTTATAGCAAAACCGTTGAAAAGACTCCGTGGCTGGAGCGAAACGTCCGGAAAAGCCCAGTAGGAGCCTTAACGGCATCCCAAATATATATCCTAAATCTGTAATAAAGTCAATAAATCATAGCATAACATTCCCCAACCACACGAACCTATTCATACCGTTGAATACGATTCCACTCAAACATCCATTACCAGTTACCGGGAAGGTAATGGAACATAATATACACAAATCTTGATAATTAAATGAACTAACTTTAATTAAATGCAACTACATTCACATAGTAAACAGGCCATAATAAATAAACTAACATATTTTTATAATGGATACATATCCAATCATTTTTGCTCTTAACGTTGAAGACGGTGATGAACATACATGTAACTTTCACAAATAGTCATTTACTCTAGTTCATGTGGTCGACTCTGATCTCAGGCACTTAGCAAAACAACTAAGGAGTAATAGGATTCGTGCACCTATAGGCTCACACCAATATCATATATATTTCGTGAAGTATAGCATATGCTTATAGGCTCACACCATAACATCATGTGTATTTCAATGGAGTATAGTATGTGCTTTAGCCCCCTGCACTTATAGCATTTATGCGAAAAATAATCTATGAGTCCATGAACAATAAATAATTTGTCAAACTACTAAACAAAATATGACACACAATCCTAAGTCTGGTTCAGGTTGGCCTATGCTAAACCCATACACAACATAATGGAGGAATGGAAGGTTGTGCACCATTCCACCACATCATTATCATATATATTATCGTAACAATAATATAGCATTATTATAAACAATAATATAGCATGTCATTAAAACCCTTGCACCTACTCTACAAAGTGTAGTAATACACAATGTAAAGAAAGTTCATGCTTTAACGCTCCGCAAAATGGGCATCACCTGATCCTGTCATTAACAGTCCTGGCTTGACATTGGTTAAAAGTGGAATGGTGGCTTTTTCCTGGTGTCTCGCTGGTTTGGTGTGACGGGAAAGGGGGATAGATCCGGGAGGGTAAACAAATTTAACATTTCTAACCATTTCAATGTAAGGGTGAGGTAACCCAACCTGTGCTATAATTGGTATAAAATTTAAATTATGAAACCATACAACCATAATTATAATACAAGATATTGTTCATGGACATCATATTTGATACTAATTAACACCACATAACTAAAACATCTCAGACCATATCACATCAATTCTTGAATTAGTTAACTATACCCACCTACCTTTGTACACATGTTTGTACATCTGATAAATTACCACATTTTATAGCAAAACCGTTGAAAAGACTCCGTGGCTGGAGCGAAACGTCCGGAAAAGCCCAGTAGGAGCCTTAACGGCATCCCAAATATATATCCTAAATCTGTAATAAAGTCAATAAATCATAGCATAACATTCCCCAACCACACGAACCTATTCATACCGTTGAATACGATTCCACTCAAACATCCATTACCAGTTACCGGGAAGGTAATGGAACATAATATACACAAATCTTGATAATTAAATGAACTAACTTTAATTAAATGCAACTACATTCACATAGTAAACAGGCCATAATAAATAAACTAACATATTTTTATAATGGATACATATCCAATCATTTTTGCTCTTAACGTTGAAGACGGTGATGAACATAAATGTAACTTTCACAAATAGTCATTTACTCTAGTTCATGTGGTCGACTCTGATCTCAGGCACTTAGCAAAACAACTAAGGAGTAATAGGATTCGTGCACCTATAGGCTCACACCAATATCATATATATTTCGTGAAGTATAGCATATGCTTATAGGCTCACACCATAACATCATGTGTATTTCAATGGAGTATAGTATGTGCTTTAGCCCCCTGCACTTATAGCATTTATGCGAAAAATAATCTATGAGTCCATGAACAATAAATAATTTGTCAAACTACTAAACAAAATATGACACACAATCCTAAGTCTGGTTCAGGTTGGCCTATGCTAAACCCATACACAACATAATGGAGGAATGGAAGGTTGTGCACCATTCCACCACATCATTATCATATATATTATCGTAACAATAATATAGCATTATTATAAACAATAATATAGCATGTCATTAAAACCCCTGCACCTACTCTACAAAGTGTAGTAATACACAATGTAAAGAAAGTTCAAAATTTAAAGTTCAAAGTGTTCCCGGGTTAGTGTTCAAAACTCAAGATTAATTGCAATATTTTCATACCAACTCAAATTACAGTAACAAGTGGAAATACAAACACCAGATAATCCTGATTATCTCAGATAAATATTTACCAACTTGGATCATCCGAACAATATTTTACCGGAAAATCCTGATTATCCCAGAGTAAAAATTCACCAGCGTGGATTATCCTGTTTATCCCAGAGTAAAAATTCACCAGCGTGGATTATCCTAATAACATTTTACGGGAGTATATAAATCACAACCTCTACAAACAACAATATAAGTAAAACAACTACCCAAGCATAGGAATTAGAATAAAAACAGTAAAACAAGGTTAGTACTTTCTAATTAAAAATTTTTATTCAGAGCAAGTACACATATTTCCTAGGAAATTTAATAACATTTTCACATTCTATAAACATTTTTATAATATTTTTATAACCACATTTTCACATTCTATAAATATTTTTATAATATTTTTACACATACAATTAGTAATCCTATACAAATCTATTTCTTATTCTAAATCTACTACCTAACCTAGACTTTCCACACATATGTTGTGAATTATAAATCATAATTCTTTGATTGACTAGTAAGGAGATCTAATTAATCAGTTACTTACTGAAACAAAATTTTGAAGGAGTACAAATAATTCAATATAATATTTTCCAAACAATCCAATAAAATACCTAACACTAGTCAAACATACCTACCTACAATATCAAATTGTAATTTTATTATAAAACTCCAATTTCAAAATCTTCCTCCTTAAAATTCTAATCAGATTATTGCAAACCAATAAATTAATTGATAACAACTCAACACCAATCTTCCATTTGCAATTTATTACTAAGGTATGTTAAAACTTAATCTTCAATCCAAATTTGTTTAACACACATTACACAAATTGGACATTTTACTCACTAAGAGGAAAGTAGATTTTATCCTAAATTAAAACATTACTGATTTCCTCCTCATAAATTTCTTCGCTTCATTACAAACAAGTAACGTTTTGGTAATGATAAAAATAGTAAGTCCAGTAGCTCTATAGCTCTAGTAATCTTCAAAATTAAAGATAGCTTATACAAACAATTTTTAAGTCCACAAAGAAGGAAATATAGATAATTGACTGATACACATGAATAATTCAACAAAATCGCTCAGACCATATCACAATATTTCGTGAATTAGTTAACCATACCCACTCACTATTCGTACACATGTTTGTACATCTGATAAAATACCACATTTTATAGAAAATCCGTTGAAAAGACTCCGTGGCTGGAGCGAAACGTTCGGAAAAGCCCAGTAGGAGCCTTAACGGCATCCCAAATATATATCCTAAATCTGTAATAAAGTCAATAAATCATAGCATAACATTCCCCAACCACACGAACCTATTCATACCGTTGAATACGATTCCACTCAAACATCCATTACCAGTTACCGGGAAGGTAATGGAACATAATATACACAAATCTTGATAATTTAATGAACTAACTTTGATTAAATGCAACTACATTCACATAGTAAACAGGCCATAATAAATAAACTAACATATTTTTATAATGGGTACATATCCAATCATTTTTTGCTCTTAACGTTGAAGGCGGTGATGAACATACATGTGACTTTCATAAATAGTCATTTACTCTGGTTCATGTGGTCAACTCTGATCTCAGGCACTTAGCAAAACAACTAAGGAGTAATAGGATTCGTGCACCTATAGGCTCACACCAATATCATATATATTTCGTGAAGTATAGCATATGCTTATAGGCTCACACCATAACATCATGTGTATTTCAATGGAGTATAGTATGTGCTTTAGCCCCCTGCACTTATAGCATTTATGCGAAAAATAATCTATTCCACATTAACCATTAACACTACCTTCAACTATGAGTCCATGAACAATAAATAATTTGTCAAACTACTAAACAAAATATGACACACAATCCTAAGTCTGGTTCAGGTTGGCCTTTGCTAAACCCATACACAACATAATGGAGGAATGGAAGGTTGTGCACCATTCCACCACATCATTATCATATATATTATCGTAACAATAATATAGCATTATTATAAACATAATATAGCATGTCATTAAAACCCTTGCACCTACTCTACAAAGTGTAGTAATACACAATGTAAAGAAAGTTCATGCTTTAACGCTCCGCAAAATGGGCATCACCTAATCCTGTCATTAACAGTCCTGGCTTGACATTGGTTAAAAGTGGAATGGTGGCTTTTTCCTGGTGTCTCGCTGGTTTGGTGTGACGGGAAAGGGGGATAGATCCGGGAGGGTAAACAAATTTAACATTTCTAACCATTTCAATGTAAGGGTGAGGTAACCCAACCTGTGCTATAATTGGTATAAAATTTAAATTATGAAACCATACAACCATAATTATAATACAAGATATTGTTCATGAACATCATATTTGATACTAATTAGCACCACATAACTAAAACATCTCAGACCATATCACATCAATTCTTGAATTAGTTAACTATACCCACCTAACTTTGTACACATGTTTGTACATCTGATAAATTACCACATTTTATAGCAAAACCGTTGAAAAGACTCCGTGGCTGGAGCGAAACGTCCGGAAAAGCCCAGTAGGAGCCTTAACGGTATCCCAAATATATATCCTAAATCTGTAATAAAGTCAATAAATCATAGCATAACATTCCCCAACCACACGAACCTATTCATACCGTTGAATACGATTCCACTCAAACATCCATTACCAGTTACCGGGAAGGTAATGGAACATAATATACACAAATCTTGATAATTAAATGAACTAACTTTAATTAAATGCAACTACATTCACATAGTAAACAGGCCATAATAAATAAACTAACATATTTTTATAATGGGTACATATCCAATCATTTTTGCTCTTAACGTTGAAGACGGTGATGAACATACATGTAACTTTCATAAATAGTCATTTACTCTGGTTCATGTTCAGGCACTTAGCAAAACAACTAAGGAGTAATAGGATTCGTGCACCTATAGGCTCACACCAATATCATATATATTTCGTGAAGTATAGCATATGCTTATAGGCTCACACCATAACATCATGTGTATTTCAATGGAGTATAGTATGTGCTTTAGCCCCCTGCACTTATAGCATTTATGCGAAAAATAATCTATTCCACATTAACCATTAACCATTAACACTACCTTCAACTATGAGTCCATGAACAATAAATAATTTGTCAAACTACTAAACAAAATATGACACACAATCCTAAGTCTGGTTCAGGTTGGCCTTTGCTAAACCCATACACAACATAATGGAGGAATGGAAGGTTGTGCACCATTCCACCACATCATTATCATATATATTATCGTAACAATAATATAGCATTATTATAAACATAATATAGCATGTCATTAAAACCCTTGCACCTACTCTACAAAGTGTAGTAATACACAATGTAAAGAAAGTTCATGCTTTAACGCTCCGCAAAATGGGCATCACCTAATCCTGTCATTAACAGTCCTGGCTTGACATTGGTTAAAAGTGGAATGGTGGCTTTTTCCTGGTGTCTCGCTGGTTTGGTGTGACGGGAAAGGGGGATAGATCCGGGAGGGTAAACAAATTTAACATTTCTAACCATTTCAATGTAAGGGTGAGGTAACCCAACCTGTGCTATAATTGGTATAAAATTTAAATTATGAAACCATACAACCATAATTATAATACAAGATATTGTTCATGAACATCATATTTGATACTAATTAGCACCACATAACTAAAACATCTCAGACCATATCACATCAATTCTTGAATTAGTTAACTATACCCACCTACCTTTGTACACATGTTTGTACATCTGATAAATTACCACATTTTATAGCAAAACCGTTGAAAAGACTCCGTGGCTGGAGCGAAACGTCCGGAAAAGCCCAGTAGGAGCCTTAACGGCATCCCAAATATATATCCTAAATCTGTAATAAAGTCAATAAATCATAGCATAACATTCCCCAACCACACGAACCTATTCATACCGTTGAATACGATTCCACTCAAACATCCATTACCAGTTACCGGGAAGGTAATGGAACATAATATACACAAATCTTGATAATTAAATGAACTAACTTTAATTAAATGCAACTACATTCACATAGTAAACAGGCCATAATAAATAAACTAACATATTTTTATAATGGGTACATATCCAATCATTTTTGCTCTTAACGTTGAAGACGGTGATGAACATACATGTAACTTTCATAAATAGTCATTTACTCTGGTTCATGTGGTCAACTCTGATCTCAGGCACTTAGCAAAACAACTAAGGAGTAATAGGATTCGTGCACCTATAGGCTCACACCAATATCATATATATTTCGTGAAGTATAGCATATGCTTATAGGCTCACACCATAACATCATGTGTATTTCAATGGAGTATAGTATGTGCTTTAGCCCCCTGCACTTATAGCATTTATGCGAAAAATAATCTATTCCACATTAACCATTAACCATTAACACTACCTTCAACTATGAGTCCATGAACAATAAATAATTTGTCAAACTACTAAACAAAATATGACACACAATCCTAAGTCTGGTTCAGGTTGGCCTTTGCTAAACCCATACACAACATAATGGAGGAATGGAAGGTTGTGCACCATTCCACCACATCATTATCATATATATTATCGTAACAATAATATAGCATTATTATAAACATAATATAGCATGTCATTAAAACCCTTGCACCTACTCTACAAAGTGTAGTAATACACAATGTAAAGAAAGTTCATGCTTTAACGCTCCGCAAAATGGGCATCACCTAATCCTGTCATTAACAGTCCTGGCTTGACATTGGTTAAAAGTGGAATGGTGGCTTTTTCCTGGTGTCTCGCTGGTTTGGTGTGACGGGAAAGGGGGATAGATCCGGGAGGGTAAACAAATTTAACATTTCTAACCATTTCAATGTAAGGGTGAGGTAACCCAACCTGTGCTATAATTGGTATAAAATTTAAATTATGAAACCATACAACCATAATTATAATACAAGATATTGTTCATGAACATCATATTTGATACTAATTAGCACCACATAACTAAAACATCTCAGACCATATCACATCAATTCTTGAATTAGTTAACTATACCCACCTACCTTTGTACACATGTTTGTACATCTGATAAATTACCACATTTTATAGCAAAACCGTTGAAAAGACTCCGTGGCTGGAGCGAAACGTCCGGAAAAGCCCAGTAGGAGCCTTAACGGCATCCCAAATATATATCCTAAATCTGTAATAAAGTCAATAAATCATAGCATAACATTCCCCAACCACACGAACCTATTCATACCGTTGAATACGATTCCATTCAAACATCCATTACCAGTTACCGGGAAGGTAATGGAACATAATATACACAAATCTTGATAATTAAATGAACTAACTTTAATTAAATGCAACTACATTCACATAGTAAACAGGCCATAATAAATAAACTAACATATTTTTATAATGGGTACATATCCAATCATTTTTGCTCTTAACGTTGAAGACGGTGATGAACATACATGTAACTTTCATAAATAGTCATTTACTCTGGTTCATGTGGTCAACTCTGATCTCAGGCACTTAGCAAAACAACTAAGGAGTAATAGGATTCGTGCACCTATAGGCTCACACCAATATCATATATATTTCGTGAAGTATAGCATATGCTTATAGGCTCACACCATAACATCATGTGTATTTCAATGGAGTATAGTATGTGCTTTAGCCCCCTGCACTTATAGCATTTATGCGAAAAATAATCTATTCCACATTAACCATTAACCATTAACACTACCTTCAACTATGAGTCCATGAACAATAAATAATTTGTCAAACTACTAAACAAAATATGACACACAATCCTAAGTCTGGTTCAGGTTGGCCTTTGCTAAACCCATACACAACATAATGGAGGAATGGAAGGTTGTGCACCATTCCACCACATCATTATCATATATATTATCGTAACAATAATATAGCATTATTATAAACATAATATAGCATGTCATTAAAACCCTTGCACCTACTCTACAAAGTGTAGTAATACACAATGTAAAGAAAGTTCATGCTTTAACGCTCCGCAAAATGGGCATCACCTAATCCTGTCATTAACAGTCATGGCTTGACATTGGTTAAAAGTGGAATGGTGGCTTTTTCCTGGTGTCTCGCTGGTTTGGTGTGACGGGAAAGGGGGATAGATCCGGGAGGGTAAACAAATTTAACATTTCTAACCATTTCAATGTAAGGGTGAGGTAACCCAACCTGTGCTATAATTGGTATAAAATTTAAATTATGAAACCATACAACCATAATTATAATACAAGATATTGTTCATGAACATCATATTTGATACTAATTAGCACCACATAACTAAAACATCTCAGACCATATCACATCAATTCTTGAATTAGTTAACTATACCCACCTACCTTTGTACACATGTTTGTACATCTGATAAATTACCACATTTTATAGCAAAACCGTTGAAAAGACTCCGTGGCTGGAGCGAAACGTCCGGAAAAGCCCAGTAGGAGCCTTAACGGCATCCCAAATATATATCCTAAATCTGTAATAAAGTCAATAAATCATAGCATAACATTCCCCAACCACACGAACCTATTCATACCGTTGAATACGATTCCACTCAAACATCCATTACCAGTTACCGGGAAGGTAATGGAACATAATATACACAAATCTTGATAATTAAATGAACTAACTTTAATTAAATGCAACTACATTCACATAGTAAACAGGCCATAATAAATAAACTAACATATTTTTATAATGGGTACATATCCAATCATTTTTGCTCTTAACGTTGAAGACGGTGATGAACATACATGTAACTTTCATAAATAGTCATTTACTCTGGTTCATGTGGTCAACTCTGATCTCAGGCACTTAGCAAAACAACTAAGGAGTAATAGGATTCGTGCACCTATAGGCTCACACCAATATCATATATATTTCGTGAAGTATAGCATATGCTTATAGGCTCACACCATAACATCATGTGTATTTCAATGGAGTATAGTATGTGCTTTAGCCCCCTGCACTTATAGCATTTATGCGAAAAATAATCTATTCCACATTAACCATTAACCATTAACACTACCTTCAACTATGAGTCCATGAACAATAAATAATTTGTCAAACTACTAAACAAAATATGACACACAATCCTAAGTCTGGTTCAGGTTGGCCTTTGCTAAACCCATACACAACATAATGGAGGAATGGAAGGTTGTGCACCATTCCACCACATCATTATCATATATATTATCGTAACAATAATATAGCATTATTATAAACATAATATAGCATGTCATTAAAACCCTTGCACCTACTCTACAAAGTGTAGTAATACACAATGTAAAGAAAGTTCATGCTTTAACGCTCCGCAAAATGGGCATCACCTAATCCTGTCATTAACAGTCCTGGCTTGACATTGGTTAAAAGTGGAATGGTGGCTTTTTCCTGGTGTCTCGCTGGTTTGGTGTGACGGGAAAGGGGGATAGATCCGGGAGGGTAAACAAATTTAACATTTCTAACCATTTCAATGTAAGGGTGAGGTAACCCAACCTGTGCTATAATTGGTATAAAATTTAAATTATGAAACCATACAACCATAATTATAATACAAGATATTGTTCATGAACATCATATTTGATACTAATTAGCACCACATAACTAAAACATCTCAGACCATATCACATCAATTCTTGAATTAGTTAACTATACCCACCTACCTTTGTACACATGTTTGTACATCTGATAAATTACCACATTTTATAGCAAAACCGTTGAAAAGACTCCGTGGCTGGAGCGAAACGTCCGGAAAAGCCCAGTAGGAGCCTTAACGGCATCCCAAATATATATCCTAAATCTGTAATAAAGTCAATAAATCATAGCATAACATTCCCCAACCACACGAACCTATTCATACCGTTGAATACGATTCCACTCAAACATCCATTACCAGTTACCGGGAAGGTAATGGAACATAATATACACAAATCTTGATAATTAAATGAACTAACTTTAATTAAATGCAACTACATTCACATAGTAAACAGGCCATAATAAATAAACTAACATATTTTTATAATGGGTACATATCCAATCATTTTTGCTCTTAACGTTGAAGACGGTGATGAACATACATGTAACTTTCATAAATAGTCATTTACTCTGGTTCATGTGGTCAACTCTGATCTCAGGCACTTAGCAAAACAACTAAGGAGTAATAGGATTCGTGCACCTATAGGCTCACACCAATATCATATATATTTCGTGAAGTATAGCATATGCTTATAGGCTCACACCATAACATCATGTGTATTTCAATGGAGTATAGTATGTGCTTTAGCCCCCTGCACTTATAGCATTTATGCGAAAAATAATCTATTCCACATTAACCATTAACCATTAACACTACCTTCAACTATGAGTCCATGAACAATAAATAATTTGTCAAACTACTAAACAAAATATGACACACAATCCTAAGTCTGGTTCAGGTTGGCCTTTGCTAAACCCATACACAACATAATGGAGGAATGGAAGGTTGTGCACCATTCCACCACATCATTATCATATATATTATCGTAACAATAATATAGCATTATTATAAACATAATATAGCATGTCATTAAAACCCTTGCACCTACTCTACAAAGTGTAGTAATACACAATGTAAAGAAAGTTCATGCTTTAACGCTCCGCAAAATGGGCATCACCTAATCCTGTCATTAACAGTCCTGGCTTGACATTGGTTAAAAGTGGAATGGTGGCTTTTTCCTGGTGTCTCGCTGGTTTGGTGTGACGGGAAAGGGGGATAGATCCGGGAGGGTAAACAAATTTAACATTTCTAACCATTTCAATGTAAGGGTGAGGTAACCCAACCTGTGCTATAATTGGTATAAAATTTAAATTATGAAACCATACAACCATAATTATAATACAAGATATTGTTCATGAACATCATATTTGATACTAATTAGCACCACATAACTAAAACATCTCAGACCATATCACATCAATTCTTGAATTAGTTAACTATACCCACCTACCTTTGTACACATGTTTGTACATCTGATAAATTACCACATTTTATAGCAAAACCGTTGAAAAGACTCCGTGGCTGGAGCGAAACGTCCGGAAAAGCCCAGTAGGAGCCTTAACGGCATCCCAAATATATATCCTAAATCTGTAATAAAGTCAATAAATCATAGCATAACATTCCCCAACCACACGAACCTATTCATACCGTTGAATACGATTCCACTCAAACATCCATTACCAGTTACCGGGAAGGTAATGGAACATAATATACACAAATCTTGATAATTAAATGAACTAACTTTAATTAAATGCAACTACATTCACATAGTAAACAGGCCATAATAAATAAACTAACATATTTTTATAATGGGTACATATCCAATCATTTTTGCTCTTAACGTTGAAGACGGTGATGAACATACATGTAACTTTCATAAATAGTCATTTACTCTGGTTCATGTGGTCAACTCTGATCTCAGGCACTTAGCAAAACAACTAAGGAGTAATAGGATTCGTGCACCTATAGGCTCACACCAATATCATATATATTTCGTGAAGTATAGCATATGCTTATAGGCTCACACCATAACATCATGTGTATTTCAATGGAGTATAGTATGTGCTTTAGCCCCCTGCACTTATAGCATTTATGCGAAAAATAATCTATTCCACATTAACCATTAACCATTAACACTACCTTCAACTATGAGTCCATGAACAATAAATAATTTGTCAAACTACTAAACAAAATATGACACACAATCCTAAGTCTGGTTCAGGTTGGCCTTTGCTAAACCCATACACAACATAATGGAGGAATGGAAGGTTGTGCACCATTCCACCACATCATTATCATATATATTATCGTAACAATAATATAGCATTATTATAAACATAATATAGCATGTCATTAAAACCCTTGCACCTACTCTACAAAGTGTAGTAATACACAATGTAAAGAAAGTTCATGCTTTAACGCTCCGCAAAATGGGCATCACCTAATCCTGTCATTAACAGTCCTGGCTTGACATTGGTTAAAAGTGGAATGGTGGCTTTTTCCTGGTGTCTCGCTGGTTTGGTGTGACGGGAAAGGGGGATAGATCCGGGAGGGTAAACAAATTTAACATTTCTAACCATTTCAATGTAAGGGTGAGGTAACCCAACCTGTGCTATAATTGGTATAAAATTTAAATTATGAAACCATACAACCATAATTATAATACAAGATATTGTTCATGAACATCATATTTGATACTAATTAGCACCACATAACTAAAACATCTCAGACCATATCACATCAATTCTTGAATTAGTTAACTATACCCACCTACCTTTGTACACATGTTTGTACATCTGATAAATTACCACATTTTATAGCAAAACCGTTGAAAAGACTCCGTGGCTGGAGCGAAACGTCCGGAAAAGCCCAGTAGGAGCCTTAACGGCATCCCAAATATATATCCTAAATCTGTAATAAAGTCAATAAATCATAGCATAACATTCCCCAACCACACGAACCTATTCATACCGTTGAATACGATTCCACTCAAACATCCATTACCAGTTACCGGGAAGGTAATGGAACATAATATACACAAATCTTGATAATTAAATGAACTAACTTTAATTAAATGCAACTACATTCACATAGTAAACAGGCCATAATAAATAAACTAACATATTTTTATAATGGGTACATATCCAATCATTTTTGCTCTTAACGTTGAAGACGGTGATGAACATACATGTAACTTTCATAAATAGTCATTTACTCTGGTTCATGTGGTCAACTCTGATCTCAGGCACTTAGCAAAACAACTAAGGAGTAATAGGATTCGTGCACCTATAGGCTCACACCAATATCATATATATTTCGTGAAGTATAGCATATGCTTATAGGGTCACACCATAACATCATGTGTATTTCAATGGAGTATAGTATGTGCTTTAGCCCCCTGCACTTATAGCATTTATGCGAAAAATAATCTATTCCACATTAACCATTAACCATTAACACTACCTTCAACTATGAGTCCATGAACAATAAATAATTTGTCAAACTACTAAACAAAATATGACACACAATCCTAAGTCTGGTTCAGGTTGGCCTTTGCTAAACCCATACACAACATAATGGAGGAATGGAAGGTTGTGCACCATTCCACCACATCATTATCATATATATTATCGTAACAATAATATAGCATTATTATAAACATAATATAGCATGTCATTAAAACCCTTGCACCTACTCTACAAAGTGTAGTAATACACAATGTAAAGAAAGTTCATGCTTTAACGCTCCGCAAAATGGGCATCACCTAATCCTGTCATTAACAGTCCTGGCTTGACATTGGTTAAAAGTGGAATGGTGGCTTTTTCCTGGTGTCTCGCTGGTTTGGTGTGACGGGAAAGGGGGATAGATCCGGGAGGGTAAACAAATTTAACATTTCTAACCATTTCAATGTAAGGGTGAGGTAACCCAACCTGTGCTATAATTGGTATAAAATTTAAATTATGAAACCATACAACCATAATTATAATACAAGATATTGTTCATGAACATCATATTTGATACTAATTAGCACCACATAACTAAAACATCTCAGACCATATCACATCAATTCTTGAATTAGTTAACTATACCCACCTACCTTTGTACACATGTTTGTACATCTGATAAATTACCACATTTTATAGCAAAACCGTTGAAAAGACTCCGTGGCTGGAGCGAAACGTCCGGAAAAGCCCAGTAGGAGCCTTAACGGCATCCCAAATATATATCCTAAATCTGTAATAAAGTCAATAAATCATAGCATAACATTCCCCAACCACACGAACCTATTCATACCGTTGAAAACGATTCCACTCAAACATCCATTACCAGTTACCGGGAAGGTAATGGAACATAATATACACAAATCTTGATAATTAAATGAACTAACTTTAATTAAATGCAACTACATTCACATAGTAAACAGGCCATAATAAATAAACTAACATATTTTTATAATGGGTACATATCCAATCATTTTTGCTCTTAACGTTGAAGACGGTGATGAATATACATGTAACTTTCATAAATAGTCATTTACTCTGGTTCATGTGGTCAACTCTGATCTCAGGCACTTAGCAAAACAACTAAGGAGTAATAGGATTCGTGCACCTATAGGCTCACACCAATATCATATATATTTCGTGAAGTATAGCATATGCTTATAGGCTCACACCATAACATCATGTGTATTTCAATGGAGTATAGTATGTGCTTTAGCCCCCTGCACTTATAGCATTTATGCGAAAAATAATCTATTCCACATTAACCATTAACCATTAACACTACCTTCAACTATGAGTCCATGAACAATAAATAATTTGTCAAACTACTAAACAAAATATGACACACAATCCTAAGTCTGGTTCAGGTTGGCCTTTGCTAAACCCATACACAACATAATGGAGGAATGGAAGGTTGTGCACCATTCCACCACATCATTATCATATATATTATCGTAACAATAATATAGCATTATTATAAACATAATATAGCATGTCATTAAAACCCTTGCACCTACTCTACAAAGTGTAGTAATACACAATGTAAAGAAAGTTCATGCTTTAACGCTCCGCAAAATGGGCATCACCTAATCCTGTCATTAACAGTCCTGGCTTGACATTGGTTAAAAGTGGAATGGTGGCTTTTTCCTGGTGTCTCGCTGGTTTGGTGTGACGGGAAAGGGGGATAGATCCGGGAGGGTAAACAAATTTAACATTTCTAACCATTTCAATGTAAGGGTGAGGTAACCCAACCTGTGCTATAATTGGTATAAAATTTAAATTATGAAACCATACAACCATAATTATAATACAAGATATTGTTCATGAACATCATATTTGATACTAATTAGCACCACATAACTAAAACATCTCAGACCATATCACATCAATTCTTGAATTAGTTAACTATACCCACCTACCTTTGTACACATGTTTGTACATCTGATAAATTACCACATTTTATAGCAAAACCGTTGAAAAGACTCCGTGGCTGGAGCGAAACGTCCGGAAAAGCCCAGTAGGAGCCTTAACGGCATCCCAAATATATATCCTAAATCTGTAATAAAGTCAATAAATCATAGCATAACATTCCCCAACCACACGAACCTATTCATACCGTTGAATACGATTCCACTCAAACATCCATTACCAGTTACCGGGAAGGTAATGGAACATAATATGCACAAATCTTGATAATTAAATGAACTAACTTTAATTAAATGCAACTACATTCACATAGTAAACAGGCCATAATAAATAAACTAACATATTTTTATAATGGGTACATATCCAATCATTTTTGCTCTTAACGTTGAAGACGGTGATGAACATACATGTAACTTTCATAAATAGTCATTTACTCTGGTTCATGTGGTCAACTCTGATCTCAGGCACTTAGCAAAACAACTAAGGAGTAATAGGATTCGTGCACCTATAGGCTCACACCAATATCATATATATTTCGTGAAGTATAGCATATGCTTATAGGCTCACACCATAACATCATGTGTATTTCAATGGAGTATAGTATGTGCTTTAGCCCCCTGCACTTATAGCATTTATGCGAAAAATAATCTATTCCACATTAACCATTAACCATTAACACTACCTTCAACTATGAGTCCATGAACAATAAATAATTTGTCAAACTACTAAACAAAATATGACACACAATCCTAAGTCTGGTTCAGGTTGGCCTTTGCTAAACCCATACACAACATAATGGAGGAATGGAAGGTTGTGCACCATTCCACCACATCATTATCATATATATTATCGTAACAATAATATAGCATTATTATAAACATAATATAGCATGTCATTAAAACCCTTGCACCTACTCTACAAAGTGTAGTAATACACAATGTAAAGAAAGTTCATGCTTTAACGCTCCGCAAAATGGGCATCACCTAATCCTGTCATTAACAGTCCTGGCTTGACATTGGTTAAAAGTGGAATGGTGGCTTTTTCCTGGTGTCTCGCTGGTTTGGTGTGACGGGAAAGGGGGATAGATCCGGGAGGGTAAACAAATTTAACATTTCTAACCATTTCAATGTAAGGGTGAGGTAACCCAACCTGTGCTATAATTGGTATAAAATTTAAATTATGAAACCATACAACCATAATTATAATACAAGATATTGTTCATGAACATCATATTTGATACTAATTAGCACCACATAACTAAAACATCTCAGACCATATCACATCAATTCTTGAATTAGTTAACTATACCCACCTACCTTTGTACACATGTTTGTACATCTGATAAATTACCACATTTTATAGCAAAACCGTTGAAAAGACTCCGTGGCTGGAGCGAAACGTCCGGAAAAGCCCAGTAGGAGCCTTAACGGCATCCCAAATATATATCCTAAATCTGTAATAAAGTCAATAAATCATAGCATAACATTCCCCAACCACACGAACCTATTCATACCGTTGAATACGATTCCACTCAAACATCCATTACCAGTTACCGGGAAGGTAATGGAACATAATATACACAAATCTTGATAATTAAATGAACTAACTTTAATTAAATGCAACTACATTCACATAGTAAACAGGCCATAATAAATAAACTAACATATTTTTATAATGGGTACATATCCAATCATTTTTGCTCTTAACGTTGAAGACGGTGATGAACATACATGTAACTTTCATAAATAGTCATTTACTCTGGTTCATGTGGTCAACTCTGATCTCAGGCACTTAGCAAAACAACTAAGGAGTAATAGGATTCGTGCACCTATAGGCTCACACCAATATCATATATATTTCGTGAAGTATAGCATATGCTTATAGGCTCACACCATAACATCATGTGTATTTCAATGGAGTATAGTATGTGCTTTAGCCCCCTGCACTTATAGCATTTATGCGAAAAATAATCTATTCCACATTAACCATTAACCATTAACACTACCTTCAACTATGAGTCCATGAACAATAAATAATTTGTCAAACTACTAAACAAAATATGACACACAATCCTAAGTCTGGTTCAGGTTGGCCTTTGCTAAACCCATACACAACATAATGGAGGAATGGAAGGTTGTGCACCATTCCACCACATCATTATCATATATATTATCGTAACAATAATATAGCATTATTATAAACATAATATAGCATGTCATTAAAACCCTTGCACCTACTCTACAAAGTGTAGTAATACACAATGTAAAGAAAGTTCATGCTTTAACGCTCCGCAAAATGGGCATCACCTAATCCTGTCATTAACAGTCCTGGCTTGACATTGGTTAAAAGTGGAATGGTGGCTTTTTCCTGGTGTCTCGCTGGTTTGGTGTGACGGGAAAGGGGGATAGATCCGGGAGGGTAAACAAATTTAACATTTCTAACCATTTCAATGTAAGGGTGAGGTAACCCAACCTGTGCTATAATTGGTATAAAATTTAAATTATGAAACCATACAACCATAATTATAATACAAGATATTGTTCATGAACATCATATTTGATACTAATTAGCACCACATAACTAAAACATCTCAGACCATATCACATCAATTCTTGAATTAGTTAACTATACCCACCTACCTTTGTACACATGTTTGTACATCTGATAAATTACCACATTTTATAGCAAAACCGTTGAAAAGACTCCGTGGCTGGAGCGAAACGTCCGGAAAAGCCCAGTAGGAGCCTTAACGGCATCCCAAATATATATCCTAAATCTGTAATAAAGTCAATAAATCATAGCATAACATTCCCCAACCACACGAACCTATTTATACCGTTGAATACGATTCCACTCAAACATCCATTACCAGTTACCGGGAAGGTAATGGAACATAATATACACAAATCTTGATAATTAAATGAACTAACTTTAATTAAATGCAACTACATTCACATAGTAAACAGGCCATAATAAATAAACTAACATATTTTTATAATGGGTACATATCCAATCATTTTTGCTCTTAACGTTGAAGACGGTGATGAACATACATGTAACTTTCATAAATAGTCATTTACTCTGGTTCATGTGGTCAACTCTGATCTCAGGCACTTAGCAAAACAACTAAGGAGTAATAGGATTCGTGCACCTATAGGCTCACACCAATATCATATATATTTCGTGAAGTATAGCATATGCTTATAGGCTCACACCATAACATCATGTGTATTTCAATGGAGTATAGTATGTGCTTTAGCCCCCTGCACTTATAGCATTTATGCGAAAAATAATCTATTCCACATTAACCATTAACCATTAACACTACCTTCAACTATGAGTCCATGAACAATAAATAATTTGTCAAACTACTAAACAAAATATGACACACAATCCTAAGTCTGGTTCAGGTTGGCCTTTGCTAAACCCATACACAACATAATGGAGGAATGGAAGGTTGTGCACCATTCCACCACATCATTATCATATATATTATCGTAACAATAATATAGCATTATTATAAACATAATATAGCATGTCATTAAAACCCTTGCACCTACTCTACAAAGTGTAGTAATACACAATGTAAAGAAAGTTCATGCTTTAACGCTCCGCAAAATGGGCATCACCTAATCCTGTCATTAACAGTCCTGGCTTGACATTGGTTAAAAGTGGAATGGTGGCTTTTTCCTGGTGTCTCGCTGGTTTGGTGTGACGGGAAAGGGGGATAGATCCGGGAGGGTAAACAAATTTAACATTTCTAACCATTTCAATGTAAGGGTGAGGTAACCCAACCTGTGCTATAATTGGTATAAAATTTAAATTATGAAACCATACAACCATAATTATAATACAAGATATTGTTCATGAACATCATATTTGATACTAATTAGCACCACATAACTAAAACATCTCAGACCATATCACATCAATTCTTGAATTAGTTAACTATACCCACCTACCTTTGTACACATGTTTGTACATCTGATAAATTACCACATTTTATAGCAAAACCGTTGAAAAGACTCCGTGGCTGGAGCGAAACGTCCGGAAAAGCCCAGTAGGAGCCTTAACGGCATCCCAAATATATATCCTAAATCTGTAATAAAGTCAATAAATCATAGCATAACATTCCCCAACCACACGAACCTATTCATACCGTTGAATACGATTCCACTCAAACATCCATTACCAGTTACCGGGAAGGTAATGGAACATAATATACACAAATCTTGATAATTAAATGAACTAACTTTAATTAAATGCAACTACATTCACATAGTAAACAGGCCATAATAAATAAACTAACATATTTTTATAATGGGTACATATCCAATCATTTTTGCTCTTAACGTTGAAGACGGTGATGAACATACATGTAACTTTCATAAATAGTCATTTACTCTGGTTCATGTGGTCAACTCTGATCTCAGGCACTTAGCAAAACAACTAAGGAGTAATAGGATTCGTGCACCTATAGGCTCACACCAATATCATATATATTTCGTGAAGTATAGCATATGCTTATAGGCTCACACCATAACATCATGTGTATTTCAATGGAGTATAGTATGTGCTTTAGCCCCCTGCACTTATAGCATTTATGCGAAAAATAATCTATTCCACATTAACCATTAACACTACCTTCAACTATGAGTCCATGAACAATAAATAATTTGTCAAACTACTAAACAAAATATGACACACAATCCTAAGTCTGGTTCAGGTTGGCCTTTGCTAAACCCATACACAACATAATGGAGGAATGGAAGGTTGTGCACCATTCCACCACATCATTATCATATATATTATCGTAACAATAATATAGCATTATTATAAACATAATATAGCATGTCATTAAAACCCTTGCACCTACTCTACAAAGTGTAGTAATACACAATGTAAAGAAAGTTCATGCTTTAACGCTCCGCAAAATGGGCATCACCTAATCCTGTCATTAACAGTCCTGGCTTGACATTGGTTAAAAGTGGAATGGTGGCTTTTTCCTGGTGTCTCGCTGGTTTGGTGTGACGGGAAAGGGGGATAGATCCGGGAGGGTAAACAAATTTAACATTTCTAACCATTTCAATGTAAGGGTGAGGTAACCCAACCTGTGCTATAATTGGTATAAAATTTAAATTATGAAACCATACAACCATAATTATAATACAAGATATTGTTCATGAACATCATATTTGATACTAATTAACACCACATAACTAAAACATCTCAGACCATATCACATCAATTCTTGAATTAGTTAACTATACCCACCTACCTTTGTACACATGTTTGTACATCTGATAAATTACCACATTTTATAGCAAAACCGTTGAAAAGACTCCGTGGCTGGAGCGAAACGTCCGGAAAAGCCCAGTAGGAGCCTTAACGGCATCCCAAATATATATCCTAAATCTGTAATAAAGTCAATAAATCATAGCATAACATTCCCCAACCACACGAACCTATTCATACCGTTGAATACGATTCCACTCAAACATCCATTACCAGTTACCGGGAAGGTAATGGAACATAATATACACAAATCTTGATAATTAAATGAACTAACTTTAATTAAATGCAACTACATTCACATAGTAAACAGGCCATAATAAATAAACTAACATATTTTTATAATGGGTACATATCCAATCATTTTTGCTCTTAACGTTGAAGACGGTGATGAACATACATGTAACTTTCATAAATAGTCATTTACTCTGGTTCATGTGGTCAACTCTGATCTCAGGCACTTAGCAAAACAACTAAGGAGTAATAGGATTCGTGCACCTATAGGCTCACACCAATATCATATATATTTCGTGAAGTATAGCATATGCTTATAGGCTCACACCATAACATCATGTGTATTTCAATGGAGTATAGTATGTGCTTTAGCCCCCTGCACTTATAGCATTTATGCGAAAAATAATCTATTCCACATTAACCATTAACCATTAACACTACCTTCAACTATGAGTCCATGAACAATAAATAATTTGTCAAACTACTAAACAAAATATGACACACAATCCTAAGTCTGGTTCAGGTTGGCCTTTGCTAAACCCATACACAACATAATGGAGGAATGGAAGGTTGTGCACCATTCCACCACATCATTATCATATATATTATCGTAACAATAATATAGCATTATTATAAACATAATATAGCATGTCATTAAAACCCTTGCACCTACTCTACAAAGTGTAGTAATACACAATGTAAAGAAAGTTTATGTCAAACTACTAAACAAAATATGACACACAATCCTAAGTCTGGTTCAGGTTGGCCTTTGCTAAACCCATACACAACATAATGGAGGAATGGAAGGTTGTGCACCATTCCACCACATCATTATCATATATATTATCGTAACAATAATATAGCATTATTATAAACATAATATAGCATGTCATTAAAACCCTTGCACCTACTCTACAAAGTGTAGTAATACACAATGTAAAGAAAGTTCATGCTTTAACGCTCCGCAAAATGGGCATCACCTGATCCTGTCATTAACGGTCCTGGCTTGACATTGGTTAAAAGTGGAATGGTGGCTTTTTCCTGGTGTCTCGCTGGTTTGGTGTGACGGGAAAGGGGGATAGATCCGGGAGGGTAAACAAATTTAACATTTCTAACCATTTCAATGTAAGGGTGAGGTAACCCAACCTGTGCTATAATTGGTATAAAATTTAAATTATGCAACCATACAACCATAATTATAATACAAGATATTGTTCATGGACATCATATTTGATACTAATTAACACCACATAACTAAAACATCTCAGACCATATCACATCAATTCTTGAATTAGTTAACTATACCCACCTACCTTTGTACACATGTTTGTACATCTGATAAATTACCACATTTTATAGCAAAACCGTTGAAAAGACTCCGTGGCTGGAGCGAAACGTCCGGAAAAGCCCAGTAGGAGCCTTAACGGCATCCCAAATATATATCCTAAATCTGTAATAAAGTCAATAAATCATAGCATAACATTCCCCAACCACACGAACTTATTCATACCGTTGAATACGATTCCACTCAAACATCCATTACCAGTTACCGGGAAAGTAATGGAACATAATATACACAAATCTTGATAATTAAATGAACTAACTTTAATTAAATGCAACTACATTCACATAGTAAACAGGCCATAATAAATAAACTAACATATTTTTATAATGGGTACATATCCAATCATTTTTGCTCTTAACGTTGAAGACGGTGATGAACATACATGTAACTTTCATAAATAGTCATTTACTCTAGTTCATGTGGTCAACTCTGATCTCAGGCACTTAGCAAAACAACTAAGGAGTAATAGGATTCGTGCACCTATAGGCTCACACCAATATCATATATATTTCGTGAAGTATAGCATATGCTTATAGGCTCACACCATAACATCATGTGTATTTCAATGGAGTATAGTATGTGCTTTAGCCCCCTGCACTTATAGCATTTATGCGAAAAATAATCTAAATATAGCATGTCATTAAAACCCCTGCACCTACTCTACAAAGTGTAGTAATACACAATGTAAAGAAAGTTCAATATCATATATATTTCGTGAAGTATAGCATATGCTTATAGGCTCACACCATAACATCATGTGTATTTCAATGGAGTATAGTATGTGCTTTAGCCCCCTGCACTTATAGCATTTATGCGAAAAATAATCTAAATTTATAGCATTTATGCGAAAAATAATCTAAAATAATCTAAAAATAATCTAAATAATAAAAATAATCTAATCTTATAACCCACTCCCATTACATGATTCATAATCCATAATTCATAACCCATAATCCATAATCCATAATCCATAATCCACCACATTAACATATCACTATTCCACATTAACCATTAACCATTAACACTACCTTCAACTATGAGTCCATGAACAATAAATAATTTGTCAAACTACTAAACAAAATATGACACACAATCCTAAGTCTGGTTCAGGTTGGCCTTTGCTAAACCCATACACAACATAATGGAGGAATGGAAGGTTGTGCACCATTCCACCACATCATTATCATATATATTATCGTAACAATAATATAGCATTATTATAAACATAATATAGCATGTCATTAAAACCCTTGCACCTACTCTACAAAGTGTAGTAATACACAATGTAAAGAAAGTTCAATTTTTAAGTCCACAAAGAAGGAAATATATATAATTGACTGATACACATGAATAATTCAACAAAATTTCTCAGACCATATCACAATATTTCGTGAATTAGTTAACCATACCCACTCACTATTCGTACACATGTTTGTACATCTGATAGAATACCACATTTTATAGGAAATCCGTTGAAAAGACTCCGTGGCTGGAGCGAAACGTCCGGAAAAGCCCAGTAGGAGCCTTAACGGCATCCCAAATATATATCCTAAATCTGTAATAAAGTCAATAAATCATAGCATAACATTCCCCAACCACACGAACCTATTCATACCGTTGAATACGATTCCACTCAAACATCCATTACCAGTTACCGGGAAGGTAATGGAACATAATATACACAAATCTTGATAATTTAATGAACTAACTTTGATTAAATGCAACTACATTCACATAGTAAACAGGCCATAATAAATAAACTAACATATTTTTATAATGGGTACATATCCAATCATTTTTTGCTCTTAACGTTGAAGACGGTGATGAACATACATGTAACTTTCATAAATGGTCATTTACTCTGGTTCATGTGGTCAACTCTGATCTCAGGCACTTAGCAAAACAACTAAGGAGTAATAGGATTCGTGCACCTATAGGCTCACACCAATATCATATATATTTCGTGAAGTATAGCATATGCTTATAGGCTCACACCATAACATCATGTGTATTTCAATGGAGTATAGTATGTGCTTTAGCCCCCTGCACTTATAGCATTTATGCGAAAAATAATCTAAATGATTCCGCTCCTTAAAAATGGGCATAGCTCGAACAATGTCACTTCAAACTGGTAACAGATCGGTAGTATACGTAATAAACTCACTTATTACTGACTACTACGGATTTACTCAGTTCTGTTAAAAGTAGACCTTGTTGTTGAGATATAGATCCGGGAGGGTAAACACTCAAACTATTTGGTTGTGAGCACAAACCACCTATAACCCAGGCTGAATGCAGTGGGTGAGGAGATGAACACATCAGCTGATAGCCTGATAATTGAGGACATTACACATGAGATATTTAGATGAATTGTTGAATAACACAAATATGTAGTTCATTGCTGACTCTAAATGTACACTTGAGCATCACACTAAGGATAGAAAATAATAACACATATTTTCATATAATCCTGTCATAATCCCATAATTATATGATATTTACTACATACATATATATAATTATCTAATCAAATAATTCAATAGCCAAACACTGACAGGCTAGTAATAATAGATCCAAGTACTATTAATGTCAGCAAACATAGGCTAATCCTAACTTCACTACCCATCATAGACCTACACGGCACAAAATACCTTCATCATAAACTCAGCACCTAGATAATTTATACCCCTACATATTATGTAGATTCAACTAAATAACTTACACAGGTCAAACAATAAACTTGTTAAGATTATAAAATAATAATCTAATAACACTACAGGGACCATATACATTCAGCATGAGAAATTCATTGCTAAATATCATTAAATATGGCCCTACCAAAATAATCCACCATACATGGCAGCTCAACTTCAAAACTGTCATATGGTATTGGAATCTTTCCCATACACACCAAGTCTTCCGCGAATAGTTATCTGGAAATCAAAACATCCAGACAATAGAAGAACGAGTACAAAACAAACAAATCAAGACAAGTTGACCTACTCACCTACTTGTAGGCCTTTAACTCGATAATAGAATATTCTAATAGGAACAAATTTTTTAAAAATTTAAAAGTTCAAGTTAATATTTAAAACAAATTTAAAGTTCAAAGTGTTCCCGGGTTAGTGTTCAAAACTCAAGATTAATTGCAATATTTTCATACCAACTCAAATTACAGTAACAAGTGGAAATACAAACACCAGATAATCCTGATTATCTCAGATAAATATTTACCAACTTGGATCATCCGAATAATATTTTACCGGAAAATCCTGATTATCCCAGAGTAAAAATTCACCAGCGTGGATTATCCTGATTATCCCAGAGTAAAAATTCACCAGCGTGGATTATCCTAATAACATTTTACGGGAGTATATAAATCACAACCTCTACAAACAACAATATAAGTAAAACAACTACCCAAGCATAGGAATTAGAATAAAAACAGTAAAACAAGGTTAGTACTTTCTAATTAAAAAATTTTTATTCAGAGGAAGTACACATATTTCCTAGGAAATTTAATAACATTTTCACATTCTATAAACATTTTTATAATATTTTTATAACCACATTTTCACATTCTATAAATATTTTTATAATATTTTTACACATACAATTAGTAATCCTTTACAAATCTATTTCTTATTCTAAATCTACTACCTAACCTAGACTTTCCACACATATGTTGTGAATTATAAATCATAATTCTTTGATTGACTAGTAAGGAGATCTAATTAATCAGTTACTTACTGAAACAAAATTTTGAAGGAGTACAAATAATTCAATATAATATTTTCCAAACAATCCAATAAAATACCTAACACTAGTCAAACATACCTACCTACAATATCAAATTGTAATTTTATTATAAAACTCCAATTTCAAAATCTTCCTCCTTAAAATTCTAATCAGATTATTGCAAACCAATAAATTAATTGATAACAACTCAACACCAATCTTCCATTTGCAATTTATTACTAAGGTATGTTAAAACTTAATCTTCAATCCAAATTTGTTTAACACACATTACACAAATTGGACATTTTACTCACTAAGAGGAAAGTAGATTTTATCCTAAATTAAAACATTACTGATTTCCTCCTCATAAATTTCTTCGGTTCATTACAAACAAGTAACGTTTTGGTAATGATAAAAATAGTAAGTCCAGTAGCTCTATAGCTCTAGTAATCTTCAAAATTAAAGATAGCTTATACAAACAATTTTTAAGTCCACAAAGAAGGAAATATATATAATTGACTGATACACATGAATAATTCAACAAAATTTCTCAGACCATATCACAATATTTCGTGAATTAGTTAACCATACCCACTCACTATTCGTACACATGTTTGTACATCTGATAGAATACCACATTTTATAGGAAATCCGTTGAAAAGACTCCGTGGCTGGAGCGAAACGTCCGGAAAAGCCCAGTAGGAGCCTTAACGGCATCCCAAATATATATCCTAAATCTGTAATAAAGTCAATAAATCATAGCATAACATTCCCCAACCACACGAACCTATTCATACCGTTGAATACGATTCCACTCGAACATCCATTACCAGTTACCGGGAAGGTAATGGAACATAATATACACAAATCTTGATAATTTAATGAACTAACTTTGATTAAATGCAACTACATTCACATAGTAAACAGGCCATAATAAATAAACTAACATATTTTTATAATGGGTACATATCCAATCATTTTTTGCTCTTAACGTTGAAGACGGTGATGAACATACATGTAACTTTCATAAATGGTCATTTACTCTGGTTCATGTGGTCAACTCTGATCTCAGGCACTTAGCAAAACAACTAAGGAGTAATAGGATTCGTGCACCTATAGGCTCACACCAATATCATATATATTTCGTGAAGTATAGCATATGCTTATAGGCTCACACCATAACATCATGTGTATTTCAATGGAGTATAGTATGTGCTTTAGCCCCCTGCACTTATAGCATTTATGCGAAAAATAATCTAAATGATTCCGCTCCTTAAAAATGGGCATAGCTCGAACAATGTCACTTCAAACTGGTAACAGATCGGTAGTATACGTAATAAACTCACTTATTACTGACTACTACGGATTTACTCAGTTCTGTTAAAAGTAGACCTTGTTGTTGAGATATAGATCCGGGAGGGTAAACACTCAAACTATTTGGTTGTGAGCACAAACCACCTATAACCCAGGCTGAATGCAGTGGGTGAGGAGATGAACACATCAGCTGATAGCCTGATAATTGAGGACATTACACATGAGATATTTAGATGAATTGTTGAATAACACAAATATGTAGTTCATTGCTGACTCTAAATGTACACTTGAGCATCACACTAAGGATAGAAAATAATAACACATATTTTCATATAATCCTGTCATAATCCCATAATTATATGATATTTACTACATACATATATATAATTATCTAATCAAATAATTCAATAGCCAAACACTGACAGGCTAGTAATAATAGATCCAAGTACTATTAATGTCAGCAAACATAGGCTAATCCTAACTTCACTACCCATCATAGACCTACACGGCACAAAATACCTTCATCATAAACTCAGCACCTAGATAATTTATACCCCTACATATTATGTAGATTCAACTAAATAACTTACACAGGTCAAACAATAAACTTGTTAAGATTATAAAATAATAATCTAATAACACTACAGGGACCATATACATTCAGCATGAGAAATTCATTGCTAAATATCATTAAATATGGCCCTACCAAAATAATCCACCATACATGGCAGCTCAACTTCAAAACTGTCATATGGTATTGGAATCTTTCCCATACACACCAAGTCTTCCGCGAATAGTTATCTGGAAATCAAAACATCCAGACAATAGAAGAAGGAGTACAAAACAAAGAAATCAAGACAAGTTGACCTACTCACCTACTTGTAGGCCTTTAACTCGATAATAGAATATTCTAATAGGAACAAATTTTTTAAAAATTTAAAAGTTCAAGTTAATATTTAAAACAAATTTAAAGTTCAAAGTGTTCCCGGGTTAGTGTTCAAAACTCAAGATTAATTGCAATTTTTTCATACCAACTCAAATTACAGTAACAAGTGGAAATACAAACACCAGATAATCCTGATTATCTCAGATAAATATTTACCAACTTGGATCATCCGAATAATATTTTACCGGAAAATCCTGATTATCCCAGAGTAAAAATTCACCAGCGTGGATTATCCTGATTATCCCAGAGTAAAAATTCACCAGCGTGGATTATCCTAATAACATTTTACGGGAGTATATAAATCACAACCTCTACAAACAACAATATAAGTAAAACAACTACCCAAGCATAGGAATTAGAATAAAAACAGTAAAACAAGGTTAGTACTTTCTAATTAAAAAATTTTTATTCAGAGGAAGTACACATATTTCCTAGGAAATTTAATAACATTTTCACATTCTATAAACATTTTTATAATATTTTTATAACCACATTTTCACATTCTATAAATATTTTTATAATATTTTTACACATACAATTAGTAATCCTTTACAAATCTATTTCTTATTCTAAATCTACTACCTAACCTAGACTTTCCACACATATGTTGTGAATTATAAATCATAATTCTTTGATTGACTAGTAAGGAGATCTAATTAATCAGTTACTTACTGAAACAAAATTTTGAAGGAGTACAAATAATTCAATATAATATTTTCCAAACAATCCAATAAAATACCTAACACTAGTCAAACATACCTACCTACAATATCAAATTGTAATTTTATTATAAAACTCCAATTTCAAAATCTTCCTCCTTAAAATTCTAATCAGATTATTGCAAACCAATAAATTAATTGATAACAACTCAACACCAATCTTCCATTTGCAATTTATTACTAAGGTATGTTAAAACTTAATCTTCAATCCAAATTTGTTTAACACACATTACACAAATTGGACATTTTACTCACTAAGAGGAAAGTAGATTTTATCCTAAATTAAAACATTACTGATTTCCTCCTCATAAATTTCTTCGGTTCATTACAAACAAGTAACGTTTTGGTAATGATAAAAATAGTAAGTCCAGTAGCTCTATAGCTCTAGTAATCTTCAAAATTAAAGATAGCTTATACAAACAATTTTTAAGTCCACAAAGAAGGAAATATATATAATTGACTGATACACATGAATAATTCAACAAAATTTCTCAGACCATATCACAATATTTCGTGAATTAGTTAACCATACCCACTCACTATTCGTACACATGTTTGTACATCTGATAGAATACCACATTTTATAGGAAATCCGTTGAAAAGACTCCGTGGCTGGAGCGAAACGTCCGGAAAAGCCCAGTAGGAGCCTTAACGGCATCCCAAATATATATCCTAAATCTGTAATAAAGTCAATAAATCATAGCATAACATTCCCCAACCACACGAACCTATTCATACCGTTGAATACGATTCCACTCAAACATCCATTACCAGTTACCGGGAAGGTAATGGAACATAATATACACAAATCTTGATAATTTAATGAACTAACTTTGATTAAATGCAACTACATTCACATAGTAAACAGGCCATAATAAATAAACTAACATATTTTTATAATGGGTACATATCCAATCATTTTTTGCTCTTAACGTTGAAGACGGTGATGAACATACATGTAACTTTCATAAATGGTCATTTACTCTGGTTCATGTGGTCAACTCTGATCTCAGGCACTTAGCAAAACAACTAAGGAGTAATAGGATTCGTGCACCTATAGGCTCACACCAATATCATATATATTTCGTGAAGTATAGCATATGCTTATAGGCTCACACCATAACATCATGTGTATTTCAATGGAGTATAGTATGTGCTTTAGCCCCCTGCACTTATAGCATTTATGCGAAAAATAATCTAAATGATTCCGCTCCTTAAAAATGGGCATAGCTCGAACAATGTCACTTCAAACTGGTAACAGATCGGTAGTATACGTAATAAACTCACTTATTACTGACTACTACGGATTTACTCAGTTCTGTTAAAAGTAGACCTTGTTGTTGAGATATAGATCCGGGAGGGTAAACACTCAAACTATTTGGTTGTGAGCACAAACCACCTATAACCCAGGCTGAATGCTGTGGGTGAGGAGATGAACACATCAGCTGATAGCCTGATAATTGAGGACATTACACATGAGATATTTAGATGAATTGTTGAATAACACAAATATGTAGTTCATTGCTGACTCTAAATGTACACTTGAGCATCACACTAAGGATAGAAAATAATAACACATATTTTCATATAATCCTGTCATAATCCCATAATTATATGATATTTACTACATACATATATATAATTATCTAATCAAATAATTCAATAGCCAAACACTGACAGGCTAGTAATAATAGATCCAAGTACTATTAATGTCAGCAAACATAGGCTAATCCTAACTTCACTACCCATCATAGACCTACACGGCACAAAATACCTTCATCATAAACTCAGCACCTAGATAATTTATACCCCTACATATTATGTAGATTCAACTAAATAACTTACACAGGTCAAACAATAAACTTGTTAAGATTATAAAATAATAATCTAATAACACTACAGGGACCATATACATTCAGCATGAGAAATTCATTGCTAAATATCATTAAATATGGCCCTACCAAAATAATCCACCATACATGGCAGCTCAACTTCAAAACTGTCATATGGTATTGGAATCTTTCCCATACACACCAAGTCTTCCGCGAATAGTTATCTGGAAATCAAAACATCCAGACAATAGAAGAACGAGTACAAAACAAACAAATCAAGACAAGTTGACCTACTCACCTACTTGTAGGCCTTTAACTCGATAATAGAATATTCTAATAGGAACAAATTTTTTAAAAATTTAAAAGTTCAAGTTAATATTTAAAACAAATTTAAAGTTCAAAGTGTTCCCGGGTTAGTGTTCAAAACTCAAGATTAATTGCAATATTTTCATACCAACTCAAATTACAGTAACAAGTGGAAATACAAACACCAGATAATCCTGATTATCTCAGATAAATATTTACCAACTTGGATCATCCGAATAATATTTTACCGGAAAATCCTGATTATCCCAGAGTAAAAATTCACCAGCGTGGATTATCCTGATTATCCCAGAGTAAAAATTCACCAGCGTGGATTATCCTAATAACATTTTACGGGAGTATATAAATCACAACCTCTACAAACAACAATATAAGTAAAACAACTACCCAAGCATAGGAATTAGAATAAAAACAGTAAAACAAGGTTAGTACTTTCTAATTAAAAAATTTTTATTCAGAGGAAGTACACATATTTCCTAGGAAATTTAATAACATTTTCACATTCTATAAACATTTTTATAATATTTTTATAACCACATTTTCACATTCTATAAATATTTTTATAATATTTTTACACATACAATTAGTAATCCTTTACAAATCTATTTCTTATTCTAAATCTACTACCTAACCTAGACTTTCCACACATATGTTGTGAATTATAAATCATAATTCTTTGATTGACTAGTAAGGAGATCTAATTAATCAGTTACTTACTGAAACAAAATTTTGAAGGAGTACAAATAATTCAATATAATATTTTCCAAACAATCCAATAAAATACCTAACACTAGTCAAACATACCTACCTACAATATCAAATTGTAATTTTATTATAAAACTCCAATTTCAAAATCTTCCTCCTTAAAATTCTAATCAGATTATTGCAAACCAATAAATTAATTGATAACAACTCAACACCAATCTTCCATTTGCAATTTATTACTAAGGTATGTTAAAACTTAATCTTCAATCCAAATTTGTTTAACACACATTACACAAATTGGACATTTTACTCACTAAGAGGAAAGTAGATTTTATCCTAAATTAAAACATTACTGATTTCCTCCTCATAAATTTCTTCGGTTCATTACAAACAAGTAACGTTTTGGTAATGATAAAAATAGTAAGTCCAGTAGCTCTATAGCTCTAGTAATCTTCAAAATTAAAGATAGCTTATACAAACAATTTTTAAGTCCACAAAGAAGGAAATATATATAATTGACTGATACACATGAATAATTCAACAAAATTTCTCAGACCATATCACAATATTTCGTGAATTAGTTAACCATACCCACTCACTATTCGTACACATGTTTGTACATCTGATAGAATACCACATTTTATAGGAAATCCGTTGAAAAGACTCCGTGGCTGGAGCGAAACGTCCGGAAAAGCCCAGTAGGAGCCTTAACGGCATCCCAAATATATATCCTAAATCTGTAATAAAGTCAATAAATCATAGCATAACATTCCCCAACCACACGAACCTATTCATACCGTTGAATACGATTCCACTCAAACATCCATTACCAGTTACCGGGAAGGTAATGGAACATAATATACACAAATCTTGATAATTTAATGAACTAACTTTGATTAAATGCAACTACATTCACATAGTAAACAGGCCATAATAAATAAACTAACATATTTTTATAATGGGTACATATCCAATCATTTTTTGCTCTTAACGTTGAAGACGGTGATGAACATACATGTAACTTTCATAAATGGTCATTTACTCTGGTTCATGTGGTCAACTCTGATCTCAGGCACTTAGCAAAACAACTAAGGAGTAATAGGATTCGTGCACCTATAGGCTCACACCAATATCATATATATTTCGTGAAGTATAGCATATGCTTATAGGCTCACACCATAACATCATGTGTATTTCAATGGAGTATAGTATGTGCTTTAGCCCCCTGCACTTATAGCATTTATGCGAAAAATAATCTAAATGATTCCGCTCCTTAAAAATGGGCATAGCTCGAACAATGTCACTTCAAACTGGTAACAGATCGGTAGTATACGTAATAAACTCACTTATTACTGACTACTACGGATTTACTCAGTTCTGTTAAAAGTAGACCTTGTTGTTGAGATATAGATCCGGGAGGGTAAACACTCAAACTATTTGGTTGTGAGCACAAACCACCTATAACCCAGGCTGAATGCAGTGGGTGAGGAGATGAACACATCAGCTGATAGCCTGATAATTGAGGACATTACACATGAGATATTTAGATGAATTGTTGAATAACACAAATATGTAGTTCATTGCTGACTCTAAATGTACACTTGAGCATCACACTAAGGATAGAAAATAATAACACATATTTTCATATAATCCTGTCATAATCCCATAATTATATGATATTTACTACATACATATATATAATTATCTAATCAAATAATTCAATAGCCAAACACTGACAGGCTAGTAATAATAGATCCAAGTACTATTAATGTCAGCAAACATAGGCTAATCCTAACTTCACTACCCATCATAGACCTACACGGCACAAAATACCTTCATCATAAACTCAGCACCTAGATAATTTATACCCCTACATATTATGTAGATTCAACTAAATAACTTACACAGGTCAAACAATAAACTTGTTAAGATTATAAAATAATAATCTAATAACACTACAGGGACCATATACATTCAGCATGAGAAATTCATTGCTAAATATCATTAAATATGGCCCTACCAAAATAATCCACCATACATGGCAGCTCAACTTCAAAACTGTCATATGGTATTGGAATCTTTCCCATACACACCAAGTCTTCCGCGAATAGTTATCTGGAAATCAAAACATCCAGACAATAGAAGAACGAGTACAAAACAAACAAATCAAGACAAGTTGACCTACTCACCTACTTGTAGGCCTTTAACTCGATAATAGAATATTCTAATAGGAACAAATTTTTTAAAAATTTAAAAGTTCAAGTTAATATTTAAAACAAATTTAAAGTTCAAAGTGTTCCCGGGTTAGTGTTCAAAACTCAAGATTAATTGCAATATTTTCATACCAACTCAAATTACAGTAACAAGTGGAAATACAAACACCAGATAATCCTGATTATCTCAGATAAATATTTACCAACTTGGATCATCCGAATAATATTTTACCGGAAAATCCTGATTATCCCAGAGTAAAAATTCACCAGCGTGGATTATCCTGATTATCCCAGAGTAAAAATTCACCAGCGTGGATTATCCTAATAACATTTTACGGGAGTATATAAATCACAACCTCTACAAACAACAATATAAGTAAAACAACTACCCAAGCATAGGAATTAGAATAAAAACAGTAAAACAAGGTTAGTACTTTCTAATTAAAAAATTTTTATTCAGAGGAAGTACACATATTTCCTAGGAAATTTAATAACATTTTCACATTCTATAAACATTTTTATAATATTTTTATAACCACATTTTCACATTCTATAAATATTTTTATAATATTTTTACACATACAATTAGTAATCCTTTACAAATCTATTTCTTATTCTAAATCTACTACCTAACCTAGACTTTCCACACATATGTTGTGAATTATAAATCATAATTCTTTGATTGACTAGTAAGGAGATCTAATTAATCAGTTACTTACTGAAACAAAATTTTGAAGGAGTACAAATAATTCAATATAATATTTTCCAAACAATCCAATAAAATACCTAACACTAGTCAAACATACCTACCTACAATATCAAATTGTAATTTTATTATAAAACTCCAATTTCAAAATCTTCCTCCTTAAAATTCTAATCAGATTATTGCAAACCAATAAATTAATTGATAACAACTCAACACCAATCTTCCATTTGCAATTTATTACTAAGGTATGTTAAAACTTAATCTTCAATCCAAATTTGTTTAACACACATTACACAAATTGGACATTTTACTCACTAAGAGGAAAGTAGATTTTATCCTAAATTAAAACATTACTGATTTCCTCCTCATAAATTTCTTCGGTTCATTACAAACAAGTAACGTTTTGGTAATGATAAAAATAGTAAGTCCAGTAGCTCTATAGCTCTAGTAATCTTCAAAATTAAAGATAGCTTATACAAACAATTTTTAAGTCCACAAAGAAGGAAATATATATAATTGACTGATACACATGAATAATTCAACAAAATTTCTCAGACCATATCACAATATTTCGTGAATTAGTTAACCATACCCACTCACTATTCGTACACATGTTTGTACATCTGATAGAATACCACATTTTATAGGAAATCCGTTGAAAAGACTCCGTGGCTGGAGCGAAACGTCCGGAAAAGCCCAGTAGGAGCCTTAACGGCATCCCAAATATATATCCTAAATCTGTAATAAAGTCAATAAATCATAGCATAACATTCCCCAACCACACGAACCTATTCATACCGTTGAATACGATTCCACTCAAACATCCATTACCAGTTACCGGGAAGGTAATGGAACATAATATACACAAATCTTGATAATTTAATGAACTAACTTTGATTAAATGCAACTACATTCACATAGTAAACAGGCCATAATAAATAAACTAACATATTTTTATAATGGGTACATATCCAATCATTTTTTGCTCTTAACGTTGAAGACGGTGATGAACATACATGTAACTTTCATAAATGGTCATTTACTCTGGTTCATGTGGTCAACTCTGATCTCAGGCACTTAGCAAAACAACTAAGGAGTAATAGGATTCGTGCACCTATAGGCTCACACCAATATCATATATATTTCGTGAAGTATAGCATATGCTTATAGGCTCACACCATAACATCATGTGTATTTCAATGGAGTATAGTATGTGCTTTAGCCCCCTGCACTTATAGCATTTATGCGAAAAATAATCTATTTGGTTGTGAGCACAAACCACCTATAACCCAGGCTGAGTGCAGTGGGTGAGGAAATGAACACATCAGCTGATAGCCTGATAATTAAGGACATTACACATGAGATATTTAGATGAATTGTTGAATAACACAAATATGTAGTTCATTGCTGACTCTAAATGTACACTTGAGCATCACACTAAGGATAGAAAATAATAACACAAATTTTCATATAATCCTGTCATAATCCCATAATTATATGATATTTACTACATACATATATATAATTATCTAATCAAATAATTCAATAGCCAAACACTGACAGGCTAGTAATAATAGATCCAAGTACTATTAATGTCAGCAAACATAGGCTAATCCTAACTTCACTACCCATCATAGACCTACACGGCACAAAATACCTTCATCATAAACTCAGCACCTAGATAATTTATACCCCTACATATTATGTAGATTTAACTAAATAACTTACACAGGTCAAACAATAAACTTGTTAAGATTATAAAATAATAATCTAATAACACTACAGGGACCATATACATTCAGCATGAGAAATTCATTGCTAAATAACATTCATTAAATATGGCCCTACCAAAATAATCCACCATACATGGCAGCTCAACTTCAAAACTGTCATATGGTATTGGAATCTTTCCCATATACTCCAAGTCTTCCGCGAAAAGTTATCTGGAAATCAAAACATCCAGACAATAGAAGAACGAGTACAAAACAAACAAATCAAGACAAGTTGACCTACTCACCTACTTGTAGGCCTTTAACTCGATAATAGAATATTTTAATAGGAACAAATTTTTTAAAAAATTTAAAAGTTCAAGTTCAAGTTAATATTTAAAACAAATTTAAAGTTCAAAGTGTTCCCGGGTTAGTGTTCAAAACTCAAGATTAATTGCAATATTTTCATACCAACTCAAATTACAGTAACAAGTGGAAATACAAACACCAGATAATCCTGATTATCTCAGATAAATATTTACCAACTTGGATCATCCGAACAATATTTTACCGGAAAATCCTGATTATCCCAGAGTAAAAATTCACCAGCGTGGATTATCCTGTTTATCCCAGAGTAAAAATTCACCAGCGTGGATTATCCTAATAACATTTTACGGGAGTATATAAATCACAACCTCTACAAACAACAATATAAGTAAAACAACTACCCAAGCATAGGAATTAGAATAAAAACAGTAAAACAAGGTTAGTACTTTCTAATTAAAAATTTTTATTCAGAGCAAGTACACATATTTCCTAGGAAATTTAATAACATTTTCACATTCTATAAACATTTTTATAATATTTTTATAACCACATTTTCACATTCTATAAATATTTTTATAATATTTTTACACATACAATTAGTAATCCTATACAAATCTATTTCTTATTCTAAATCTACTACCTAACCTAGACTTTCCACACATATGTTGTGAATTATAAATCATAATTCTTTGATTGACTAGTAAGGAGATCTAATTAATCAGTTACTTACTGAAACAAAATTTTGAAGGAGTACAAATAATTCAATATAATATTTTCCAAACAATCCAATAAAATACCTAACACTAGTCAAACATACCTACCTACAATATCAAATTGTAATTTTATTATAAAACTCCAATTTCAAAATCTTCCTCCTTAAAATTCTAATCAGATTATTGCAAACCAATAAATTAATTGATAACAACTCAACACCAATCTTCCATTTGCAATTTATTACTAAGGTATGTTAAAACTTAATCTTCAATCCAAATTTGTTTAACACACATTACACAAATTGGACATTTTACTCACTAAGAGGAAAGTAGATTTTATCCTAAATTAAAACATTACTGATTTCCTCCTCATAAATTTCTTCGCTTCATTACAAACAAGTAACGTTTTGGTAATGATAAAAATAGTAAGTCCAGTAGCTCTATAGCTCTAGTAATCTTCAAAATTAAAGATAGCTTATACAAACAATTTTTAAGTCCACAAAGAAGGAAATATAGATAATTGACTGATACACATGAATAATTCAACAAAATCACTCAGACCATATCACAATATTTCGTGAATTAGTTAACCATACCCACTCACTATTCGTACACATGTTTGTACATCTGATAAAATACCACATTTTATAGAAAATCCGTTGAAAAGACTCCGTGGCTGGAGCGAAACGTCCGGAAAAGCCCAGTAGGAGCCTTAACGGCATCCCAAATATATATCCTAAATCTGTAATAAAGTCAATAAATCATAGCATAACATTCCCCAACCACACGAACCTATTCATACCGTTGAATACGATTCCACTCAAACATCCATTACCAGTTACCGGGAAGGTAATGGAACATAATATACACAAATCTTGATAATTTAATGAACTAACTTTGATTAAATGCAACTACATTCACATAGTAAACAGGCCATAATAAATAAACTAACATATTTTTATAATGGGTACATATCCAATCATTTTTTGCTCTTAACGTTGAAGACGGTGATGAACATACATGTAACTTTCATAAATGGTCATTTACTCTGGTTCATGTGATCAGCTCTGATCTCAGGCACTTAGCAAAACAACTAAGGAGTAATAGGATTCGTGCACCTATAGGCTCACACCAATATCATATATATTTCGTGAAGTATAGCATATGCTTATAGGCTCACACCATAACATCATGTGTATTTCAATGGAGTATAGTATGTGCTTTAGCCCCCTGCACTTATAGCATTTATGCGAAAAATAACCTAAGTCTGGTTCAGGTTGGCCTTTGCTAAACCCATACACAACATAATGGAGGAATGGAAGGTTGTGCACCATTCCACCACATCATTATCATATATATTATCGTAACAATAATATAGCATTATTATAAACATAATATAGCATGTCATTAAAACCCTTGCACCTACTCTACAAAGTGTAGTAATACACAATGTAAAGAAAGTTCATGCTTTAACGCTCCGCAAAATGGGCATCACCTAATCCTGTCATTAACAGTCCTGGCTTGACATTGGTTAAAAGTGGAATGGTGGCTTTTTCCTGGTGTCTCGCTGGTTTGGTGTGACGGGAAAGGGGGATAGATCCGGGAGGGTAAACAAATTTAACATTTCTAACCATTTCAATGTAAGGGTGAGGTAACCCAACCTGTGCTATAATTGGTATAAAATTTAAATTATGAAACCATACAACCATAATTATAATACAAGATATTGTTCATGAACATCATATTTGATACTAATTAGCACCACATAACTAAAACATCTCAGACCATATCACATCAATTCTTGAATTAGTTAACTATACCCACCTACCTTTGTACACATGTTTGTACATCTGATAAATTACCACATTTTATAGCAAAACCGTTGAAAAGACTCCGTGGCTGGAGCGAAACGTCCGGAAAAGCCCAGTAGGAGCCTTAACGGCATCCCAAATATATATCCTAAATCTGTAATAAAGTCAATAAATCATAGCATAACATTCCCCAACCACACGAACCTATTCATACCGTTGAATACGATTCCACTCAAACATCCATTACCAGTTACCGGGAAGGTAATGGAACATAATATACACAAATCTTGATAATTAAATGAACTAACTTTAATTAAATGCAACTACATTCACATAGTAAACAGGCCATAATAAATAAACTAACATATTTTTATAATGGGTACATATCCAATCATTTTTGCTCTTAACGTTGAAGACGGTGATGAACATACATGTAACTTTCATAAATAGTCATTTACTCTGGTTCATGTGGTCAACTCTGATCTCAGGCACTTAGCAAAACAACTAAGGAGTAATAGGATTCGTGCACCTATAGGCTCACACCAATATCATATATATTTCGTGAAGTATAGCATATGCTTATAGGCTCACACCATAACATCATGTGTATTTCAATGGAGTATAGTATGTGCTTTAGCCCCCTGCACTTATAGCATTTATGCGAAAAATAATCTATTCCACATTAACCATTAACCATTAACACTACCTTCAACTATGAGTCCATGAACAATAAATAATTTGTCAAACTACTAAACAAAATATGACACACAATCCTAAGTCTGGTTCAGGTTGGCCTTTGCTAAACCCATACACAACATAATGGAGGAATGGAAGGTTGTGCACCATTCCACCACATCATTATCATATATATTATCGTAACAATAATATAGCATTATTATAAACATAATATAGCATGTCATTAAAACCCTTGCACCTACTCTACAAAGTGTAGTAATACACAATGTAAAGAAAGTTCATGCTTTAACGCTCCGCAAAATGGGCATCACCTAATCCTGTCATTAACAGTCCTGGCTTGACATTGGTTAAAAGTGGAATGGTGGCTTTTTCCTGGTGTCTCGCTGGTTTGGTGTGACGGGAAAGGGGGATAGATCCGGGAGGGTAAACAAATTTAACATTTCTAACCATTTCAATGTAAGGGTGAGGTAACCCAACCTGTGCTATAATTGGTATAAAATTTAAATTATGAAACCATACAACCATAATTATAATACAAGATATTGTTCATGAACATCATATTTGATACTAATTAGCACCACATAACTAAAACATCTCAGACCATATCACATCAATTCTTGAATTAGTTAACTATACCCACCTACCTTTGTACACATGTTTGTACATCTGATAAATTACCACATTTTATAGCAAAACCGTTGAAAAGACTCCGTGGCTGGAGCGAAACGTCCGGAAAAGCCCAGTAGGAGCCTTAACGGCATCCCAAATATATATCCTAAATCTGTAATAAAGTCAATAAATCATAGCATAACATTCCCCAACCACACGAACCTATTCATACCGTTGAATACGATTCCACTCAAACATCCATTACCAGTTACCGGGAAGGTAATGGAACATAATATACACAAATCTTGATAATTAAATGAACTAACTTTAATTAAATGCAACTACATTCACATAGTAAACAGGCCATAATAAATAAACTAACATATTTTTATAATGGGTACATATCCAATCATTTTTGCTCTTAACGTTGAAGACGGTGATGAACATACATGTAACTTTCATAAATAGTCATTTACTCTGGTTCATGTGGTCAACTCTGATCTCAGGCACTTAGCAAAACAACTAAGGAGTAATAGGATTCGCGCACCTATAGGCTCACACCAATATCATATATATTTCGTGAAGTATAGCATATGCTTATAGGCTCACACCATAACATCATGTGTATTTCAATGGAGTATAGTATGTGCTTTAGCCCCCTGCACTTATAGCATTTATGCGAAAAATAATCTATTCCACATTAACCATTAACCATTAACACTACCTTCAACTATGAGTCCATGAACAATAAATAATTTGTTAAACTACTAAACAAAATATGACACACAATCCTAAGTCTGGTTCAGGTTGGCCTTTGCTAAACCCATACACAACATAATGGAGGAATGGAAGGTTGTGCACCATTCCACCACATCATTATCATATATATTATCGTAACAATAATATAGCATTATTATAAACATAATATAGCATGTCATTAAAACCCTTGCACCTACTCTACAAAGTGTAGTAATACACAATGTAAAGAAAGTTCATGCTTTAACGCTCCGCAAAATGGGCATCACCTAATCCTGTCATTAACAGTCCTGGCTTGACATTGGTTAAAAGTGGAATGGTGGCTTTTTCCTGGTGTCTCGCTGGTTTGGTGTGACGGGAAAGGGGGATAGATCCGGGAGGGTAAACAAATTTAACATTTCTAACCATTTCAATGTAAGGGTGAGGTAACCCAACCTGTGCTATAATTGGTATAAAATTTAAATTATGAAACCATACAACCATAATTATAATACAAGATATTGTTCATGAACATCATATTTGATACTAATTAGCACCACATAACTAAAACATCTCAGACCATATCACATCAATTCTTGAATTAGTTAACTATACCCACCTACCTTTGTACACATGTTTGTACATCTGATAAATTACCACATTTTATAGCAAAACCGTTGAAAAGACTCCGTGGCTGGAGCGAAACGTCCGGAAAAGCCCAGTAGGAGCCTTAACGGCATCCCAAATATATATCCTAAATCTGTAATAAAGTCAATAAATCATAGCATAACATTCCCCAACCACACGAACCTATTCATACCGTTGAATACGATTCCACTCAAACATCCATTACCAGTTACCGGGAAGGTAATGGAACATAATATACACAAATCTTGATAATTAAATGAACTAACTTTAATTAAATGCAACTACATTCACATAGTAAACAGGCCATAATAAATAAACTAACATATTTTTATAATGGGTACATATCCAATCATTTTTGCTCTTAACGTTGAAGACGGTGATGAACATACATGTAACTTTCATAAATAGTCATTTACTCTGGTTCATGTGGTCAACTCTGATCTCAGGCACTTAGCAAAACAACTAAGGAGTAATAGGATTCGTGCACCTATAAGCTCACACCAATATCATATATATTTCGTGAAGTATAGCATATGCTTATAGGCTCACACCATAACATCATGTGTATTTCAATGGAGTATAGTATGTGCTTTAGCCCCCTGCACTTATAGCATTTATGCGAAAAATAATCTATTCCACATTAACCATTAACCATTAACACTACCTTCAACTATGAGTCCATGAACAATAAATAATTTGTCAAACTACTAAACAAAATATGACACACAATCCTAAGTCTGGTTCAGGTTGGCCTTTGCTAAACCCATACACAACATAATGGAGGAATGGAAGGTTGTGCACCATTCCACCACATCATTATCATATATATTATCGTAACAATAATATAGCATTATTATAAACATAATATAGCATGTCATTAAAACCCTTGCACCTACTCTACAAAGTGTAGTAATACACAATGTAAAGAAAGTTCATGCTTTAACGCTCCGCAAAATGGGCATCACCTAATCCTGTCATTAACAGTCCTGGCTTGACATTGGTTAAAAGTGGAATGGTGGCTTTTTCCTGGTGTCTCGCTGGTTTGGTGTGACGGGAAAGGGGGATAGATCCGGGAGGGTAAACAAATTTAACATTTCTAACCATTTCAATGTAAGGGTGAGGTAACCCAACCTGTGCTATAATTGGTATAAAATTTAAATTATGAAACCATACAACCATAATTATAATACAAGATATTGTTCATGAACATCATATTTGATACTAATTAGCACCACATAACTAAAACATCTCAGACCATATCACATCAATTCTTGAATTAGTTAACTATACCCACCTACCTTTGTACACATGTTTGTACATCTGATAAATTACCACATTTTATAGCAAAACCGTTGAAAAGACTCCGTGGCTGGAGCGAAACGTCCGGAAAAGCCCAGTAGGAGCCTTAACGGCATCCCAAATATATATCCTAAATCTGTAATAAAGTCAATAAATCATAGCATAACATTCCCCAACCACACGAACCTATTCATACCGTTGAATACGATTCCACTCAAACATCCATTACCAGTTACCGGGAAGGTAATGGAACATAATATACACAAATCTTGATAATTAAATGAACTAACTTTAATTAAATGCAACTACATTCACATAGTAAACAGGCCATAATAAATAAACTAACATATTTTTATAATGGGTACATATCCAATCATTTTTGCTCTTAACGTTGAAGACGGTGATGAACATACATGTAACTTTCATAAATAGTCATTTACTCTGGTTCATGTGGTCAACTCTGATCTCAGGCACTTAGCAAAACAACTAAGGAGTAATAGGATTCGTGCACCTATAGGCTCACACCAATATCATATATATTTCGTGAAGTATAGCATATGCTTATAGGCTCACACCATAACATCATGTGTATTTCAATGGAGTATAGTATGTGCTTTAGCCCCCTGCACTTATAGCATTTATGCGAAAAATAATCTATTCCACATTAACCATTAACCATTAACACTACCTTCAACTATGAGTCCATGAACAATAAATAATTTGTCAAACTACTAAACAAAATATGACACACAATCCTAAGTCTGGTTCAGGTTGGCCTTTGCTAAACCCATACACAACATAATGGAGGAATGGAAGGTTGTGCACCATTCCACCACATCATTATCATATATATTATCGTAACAATAATATAGCATTATTATAAACATAATATAGCATGTCATTAAAACCCTTGCACCTACTCTACAAAGTGTAGTAATACACAATGTAAAGAAAGTTCATGCTTTAACGCTCCGCAAAATGGGCATCACCTAATCCTGTCATTAACAGTCCTGGCTTGACATTGGTTAAAAGTGGAATGGTGGCTTTTTCCTGGTGTCTCGCTGGTTTGGTGTGACGGGAAAGGGGGATAGATCCGGGAGGGTAAACAAATTTAACATTTCTAACCATTTCAATGTAAGGGTGAGGTAACCCAACCTGTGCTATAATTGGTATAAAATTTAAATTATGAAACCATACAACCATAATTATAATACAAGATATTGTTCATGAACATCATATTTGATACTAATTAGCACCACATAACTAAAACATCTCAGACCATATCACATCAATTCTTGAATTAGTTAACTATACCCACCTACCTTTGTACACATGTTTGTACATCTGATAAATTACCACATTTTATAGCAAAACCGTTGAAAAGACTCCGTGGCTGGAGCGAAACGTCCGGAAAAGCCCAGTAGGAGCCTTAACGGCATCCCAAATATATATCCTAAATCTGTAATAAAGTCAATAAATCATAGCATAACATTCCCCAACCACACGAACCTATTCATACCGTTGAATACGATTCCACTCAAACATCCATTACCAGTTACCGGGAAGGTAATGGAACATAATATACACAAATCTTGATAATTAAATGAACTAACTTTAATTAAATGCAACTACATTCACATAGTAAACAGGCCATAATAAATAAACTAACATATTTTTATAATGGGTACATATCCAATCATTTTTGCTCTTAACGTTGAAGACGGTGATGAACATACATGTAACTTTCATAAATAGTCATTTACTCTGGTTCATGTGGTCAACTCTGATCTCAGGCACTTAGCAAAACAACTAAGGAGTAATAGGATTCGTGCACCTATAGGCTCACACCAATATCATATATATTTCGTGAAGTATAGCATATGCTTATAGGCTCACACCATAACATCATGTGTATTTCAATGGAGTATAGTATGTGCTTTAGCCCCCTGCACTTATAGCATTTATGCGAAAAATAATCTATTCCACATTAACCATTAACCATTAACACTACCTTCAACTATGAGTCCATGAACAATAAATAATTTGTCAAACTACTAAACAAAATATGACACACAATCCTAAGTCTGGTTCAGGTTGGCCTTTGCTAAACCCATACACAACATAATGGAGGAATGGAAGGTTGTGCACCATTCCACCACATCATTATCATATATATTATCGTAACAATAATATAGCATTATTATAAACATAATATAGCATGTCATTAAAACCCTTGCACCTACTCTACAAAGTGTAGTAATACACAATGTAAAGAAAGTTCATGCTTTAACGCTCCGCAAAATGGGCATCACCTAATCCTGTCATTAACAGTCCTGGCTTGACATTGGTTAAAAGTGGAATGGTGGCTTTTTCCTGGTGTCTCGCTGGTTTGGTGTGACGGGAAAGGGGGATAGATCCGGGAGGGTAAACAAATTTAACATTTCTAACCATTTCAATGTAAGGGTGAGGTAACCCAACCTGTGCTATAATTGGTATAAAATTTAAATTATGAAACCATACAACCATAATTATAATACAAGATATTGTTCATGAACATCATATTTGATACTAATTAGCACCACATAACTAAAACATCTCAGACCATATCACATCAATTCTTGAATTAGTTAACTATACCCACCTACCTTTGTACACATGTTTGTACATCTGATAAATTACCACATTTTATAGCAAAACCGTTGAAAAGACTCCGTGGCTGGAGCGAAACGTCCGGAAAAGCCCAGTAGGAGCCTTAACGGCATCCCAAATATATATCCTAAATCTGTAATAAAGTCAATAAATCATAGCATAACATTCCCCAACCACACGAACCTATTCATACCGTTGAATACGATTCCACTCAAACATCCATTACCAGTTACCGGGAAGGTAATGGAACATAATATACACAAATCTTGATAATTAAATGAACTAACTTTAATTAAATGCAACTACATTCACATAGTAAACAGGCCATAATAAATAAACTAACATATTTTTATAATGGGTACATATCCAATCATTTTTGCTTTTAACGTTGAAGACGGTGATGAACATACATGTAACTTTCATAAATAGTCATTTACTCTGGTTCATGTGGTCAACTCTGATCTCAGGCACTTAGCAAAACAACTAAGGAGTAATAGGATTCGTGCACCTATAGGCTCACACCAATATCATATATATTTCGTGAAGTATAGCATATGCTTATAGGCTCACACCATAACATCATGTGTATTTCAATGGAGTATAGTATGTGCTTTAGCCCCCTGCACTTATAGCATTTATGCGAAAAATAATCTATTCCACATTAACCATTAACCATTAACACTACCTTCAACTATGAGTCCATGAACAATAAATAATTTGTCAAACTACTAAACAAAATATGACACACAATCCTAAGTCTGGTTCAGGTTGGCCTTTGCTAAACCCATACACAACATAATGGAGGAATGGAAGGTTGTGCACCATTCCACCACATCATTATCATATATATTATCGTAACAATAATATAGCATTATTATAAACATAATATAGCATGTCATTAAAACCCTTGCACCTACTCTACAAAGTGTAGTAATACACAATGTAAAGAAAGTTCATGCTTTAACGCTCCGCAAAATGGGCATCACCTAATCCTGTCATTAACAGTCCTGGCTTGACATTGGTTAAAAGTGGAATGGTGGCTTTTTCCTGGTGTCTCGCTGGTTTGGTGTGACGGGAAAGGGGGATAGATCCGGGAGGGTAAACAAATTTAACATTTCTAACCATTTCAATGTAAGGGTGAGGTAACCCAACCTGTGCTATAATTGGTATAAAATTTAAATTATGAAACCATACAACCATAATTATAATACAAGATATTGTTCATGAACATCATATTTGATACTAATTAGCACCACATAACTAAAACATCTCAGACCATATCACATCAATTCTTGAATTAGTTAACTATACCCACCTACCTTTGTACACATGTTTGTACATCTGATAAATTACCACATTTTATAGCAAAACCGTTGAAAAGACTCCGTGGCTGGAGCGAAACGTCCGGAAAAGCCCAGTAGGAGAGTTAACGGCATCCCAAATATATATCCTAAATCTGTAATAAAGTCAATAAATCATAGCATAACATTCCCCAACCACACGAACCTATTCATACCGTTGAATACGATTCCACTCAAACATCCATTACCAGTTACCGGGAAGGTAATGGAACATAATATACACAAATCTTGATAATTAAATGAACTAACTTTAATTAAATGCAACTACATTCACATAGTAAACAGGCCATAATAAATAAACTAACATATTTTTATAATGGGTACATATCCAATCATTTTTGCTCTTAACGTTGAAGACGGTGATGAACATACATGTAACTTTCATAAATAGTCATTTACTCTGGTTCATGTGGTCAACTCTGATCTCAGGCACTTAGCAAAACAACTAAGGAGTAATAGGATTCGTGCACCTATAGGCTCACACCAATATCATATATATTTCGTGAAGTATAGCATATGCTTATAGGCTCACACCATAACATCATGTGTATTTCAATGGAGTATAGTATGTGCTTTAGCCCCCTGCACTTATAGCATTTATGCGAAAAATAATCTATTCCACATTAACCATTAACCATTAACACTACCTTCAACTATGAGTCCATGAACAATAAATAATTTGTCAAACTACTAAACAAAATATGACACACAATCCTAAGTCTGGTTCAGGTTGGCCTTTGCTAAACCCATACACAACATAATGGAGGAATGGAAGGTTGTGCACCATTCCACCACATCATTATCATATATATTATCGTAACAATAATATAGCATTATTATAAACATAATATAGCATGTCATTAAAACCCTTGCACCTACTCTACAAAGTGTAGTAATACACAATGTAAAGAAAGTTTTTGCTAAACCCATACACAACATAATGGAGGAATGGAAGGTTGTGCACCATTCCACCACATCATTATCATATATATTATCGTAACAATAATATAGCATTATTATAAACATAATATAGCATGTCATTAAAACCCTTGCACCTACTCTACAAAGTGTAGTAATACACAATGTAAAGAAAGTTCTAGCAAAACAACTAAGGAGTAATAGGATTCGTGCACCTATAGGCTCACACCAATATCATATATATTTCGTGAAGTATAGCATATGCTTATAGGCTCACACCATAACATCATGTGTATTTCAATGGAGTATAGTATGTGCTTTAGCCCCCTGCACTTATAGCATTTATGCGAAAAATAATCTATTCCACATTAACCATTAACCATTAACACTACCTTCAACTATGAGTCCATGAACAATAAATAATTTGTCAAACTACTAAACAAAATATGACACACAATCCTAAGTCTGGTTCAGGTTGGCCTTTGCTAAACCCATACACAACATAATGGAGGAATGGAAGGTTGTGCACCATTCCACCACATCATTATCATATATATTATCGTAACAATAATATAGCATTATTATAAACATAATATAGCATGTCATTAAAACCCTTGCACCTACTCTACAAAGTGTAGTAATACACAATGTAAAGAAAGTTCTTGCTAAACCCATACACAACATAATGGAGGAATGGAAGGTTGTGCACCATTCCACCACATCATTATCATATATATTATCGTAACAATAATATAGCATTATTATAAACATAATATAGCATGTCATTAAAACCCTTGCACCTACTCTACAAAGTGTAGTAATACACAATGTAAAGAAAGTTCTAGCAAAACAACTAAGGAGTAATAGGATTCGTGCACCTATAGGCTCACACCAATATCATATATATTTCGTGAAGTATAGCATATGCTTATAGGCTCACACCATAACATCATGTGTATTTCAATGGAGTATAGTATGTGCTTTAGCCCCCTGCACTTATAGCATTTATGCGAAAAATAATCTATTCCACATTAACCATTAACCATTAACACTACCTTCAACTATGAGTCCATGAACAATAAATAATTTGTCAAACTACTAAACAAAATATGACACACAATCCTAAGTCTGGTTCAGGTTGGCCTTTGCTAAACCCATACACAACATAATGGAGGAATGGAAGGTTGTGCACCATTCCACCACATCATTATCATATATATTATCGTAACAATAATATAGCATTATTATAAACATAATATAGCATGTCATTAAAACCCTTGCACCTACTCTACAAAGTGTAGTAATACACAATGTAAAGAAAGTTTATCCTATGGACCAAAATTTGTAATTCCCAGACAAAAACTAAACCTCACAGACATTCTGTACTTAACAGAAGAAATAGCAGACGTAATAACAACTCAATACCCGATGCAACACAACACTAAAATTTTGGAACTCACTACAAACATAATAAAATACATTGAACACACCAAGAAACAAAGATACACTAATATTGACTAAACTATCTTAAACACCACAATGGACTTAAAATTATTTATACTAGAAAATAAAGACCTAATCATCCTTGAAGCAGATAAAGGTAAAGTTACCGTAATAATGTACAAGGTACTATACAACACCTTAATTGATACCATGATACAAAATGGATTAAATAATGGATTATACACACCAATTAATTCCTCCAATATACCTAGAATACATAGATCTCTAGACTTATCACTACAGGCTAAAATTAAATTAATAAAACAACAAGGATTTATAAAAAGTAAAGAGAATACTACTACACCTAACAAAGAAGACAATAAAATCCTAAGAGAAATTATACACTATAAAAATGAAATCAGTACCATGTACCCTGTAATCAAACTACATAAAGAAACCTTTAAAATGAGACCTATTGTAAATAAAACCACTGCTATAAATACCATCATAGGCAAACACATAAATAAAGCTTTAGACTATATCAAAACAGCACCACAATTCAAAACGGACCTAAACATAAATAATAAGAATATATTTATCAATGAAGTCAAAAACTTAAAACCAAAAACTGGATATGCAATATATACTATAGATCTTGTGGATATGTACAACAACATTAACATAACAAACCTATTGAAAATGTTAAGAAAACCACTAGCACAACATATCAACAAAAGATACAGAATAGAAACATTGATAACACTCATAGAATTTGATATAAGAACAGCAAACTATTTCAAAATAAATAACCAAATATTCAAACAAACCAAAGGACTGCCTATGGGTGGATAAACATCGGGCAAATATGCAAGTGTTTACATTGACTTCATATTAAACAAATTATACGGAGGACTACAAAATATGGGAGTAGATTTCATGAGAATATATGTAGATGACTTCATAATATATGCCAAAGAATCTAACATAAACCTAATTATACAAACATTAGAACACAATCTACAAATGAAATTAACAATAGAGAAAGAAAATAATGGATACATAGATTACTTGGATCTCATTATAGTAACAATCCTAGAAGACAATATTACTACAATATGGAATAAAAAAAGCTATACATCCAATAGACTAATAAATTACAACTCAAACATCCCCAAACACATAAAAACTAGCACTTTAACAGAAAGAATAAACTATGCAATAATAGCAACAGATGAAATTTTCCTAGATACCATCCTAGAAGAGTTTTACAAAGAAAGTGAGGATAACAGCTACCCACATGCTATAACCATTGATTGCTACAAACGCGCAATTAATAAAGATAACACACCACCACAGAAAAATGAAATTGTACTAACATACATAAACAAACTTATGATAAGACTCAACCACAGCTCCAACTTAAACATATCAAAAGAGCATGAAACTAAGCATAACTACAAATTTGATGGACGCAAAATAATCAAAATACCATACTACAATAATAAAACACTACATATAGCCAACATAATTAATAAAATTTCAACTAACCTCACCACCGTAATATATAATAAACATGAACACAGGTTAAGAAACCATTATAACCGAAGGAAAGTAATCAAAAAATATAAAATAAACACTGAATACAATGCATACACCAACAAACCAACACATTGGTACAGAATCATACAAATAAAATGTGCTAACTGCAATACCCAATACATTGCACACACCAGTAAACTAGGCATTGAACCAACTATTATCAAATACTCCAAACCCAACAAGCCAATTTACCTACACAACTATATACTACAACATAATATTCATAACAACATAACAATCATTACCAAAATGGCAGATCATAGGAAAGCTGACAAATATATAACAGCATATATTCATACCCAAAGTAAAAATAAGAGTAATCAGAAACAAGAAATAATACACCTTACAGATAACAATATCACTACACACTTAACACCAACTATAATCAAATCACTGAAGCACCAGTTTAGAAAAAACTAAGAACAAAAAGAGTATTAAAACACCTAACATAATACCTAAACCCAATATAAGCTATCTTCTATCCACAAACAAATTAATTAAGCAATTAACATGCTACAATTAATAATTATAAATCAAACCAAATATAATACAACATATGTATCAAATAAATAAAATACACAAATAAAGTAATTAATACAATAATACCCTAACATATTAATAAATTTAACCACACCACACATTTTCCTACCAATAAACCAACACCTAATATTAACAACTCATATATTTTTTCCAGTTATATGTATACCCATCCTATAATCACATCAACACATACAAACAATTAATAACAATTCAATAGTAGTAATCGGATTACAATCTTTTGCTAATTAAACATGGATTTATTAGCCGACTAAATTTCCTCCTTATCAAATTTATCTTCACACCATTACAACATAATATAGTTAATATATCAGTCATATTGTACTAAAACAGTTATAATTGATAAGATATCATGCACATATCAAAGTTTATCCACCAAGAAGAAAATCCAGATAATCAGTTGGATATACTAAAACTATCTACAAACATCTCAGACCATATCACACCATTTCCCAAATTAGTTAATTATACCCACCTACCTTTGTACACAGATATGTACTTCTAATAATTCACCACATTTTATAGGAAAACCGTTGAAAAGACTCCGTGGCTGGAGCGAAACGTCCGGAAAAGCCCAGTAGGAGCCTTAACGGCATCCCAAATATATATCCTAAATCTGTAATAAAGTCAATAAATCATAGCATAACATTCCCCAACCACACGAACCTATTCATACCGTTGAATACGATTCCACTCAAACATCCATTACCAGTTACCGGGAAGATAATGGAACATAATATACACAAATCTTGATAATTAAATGAACTAACTTTAATTAAATGCAACTACATTCACATAGTAAACAGGCCATAATAAATAAACTAACATATTTTTATAATGGGTACATATCCAATCATTTTTGCTCTTAACGTTGAAGACGATGATGAACATACATGTAACTTTCATAAATAGTCATTTACTCTGGTTCATGTGGTCAACTCTGATCTCAGGCACTTAGCAAAACAACTAAGGAGTAATAGGATTCGTGCACCTATAGGCTCACACCAATATCATATATATTTCGTGAAGTATAGCATATGCTTATAGGCTCACACCATAACATCATGTGTATTTCAATGGAGTATAGTATGTGCTTTAGCCCCCTGCACTTATAGCAATTATGCGAAAAATAATCTATGCGAAAAAATAATATAGTATGTCCTTTAGCCTCCTGCATTTATAGCATTTATACGAAAAATAATCTAAAAATAATCTAAATAATAAAAATAATCTAATCTTATAACCCACTCCCATTACATGATTCATAATCCATAATCCATAATTCATAACCCATAATCCATAATCCATAATCCATAATCCACCACATTAACATATCACTATTCCACATTAACCATTAACCATTAACACTACCTTCAACTATGAGTCCATGAACAATAAATAATTTGTCAAACTACTAAACAAAATATGACACACTATCCTAAGTCTGGTTCAGGTTGGCCTTTGCCAAACCCATACACAACATAATGGAGGAATGGAAGGTTGTGCACCATTCCACCACATCATTATCATATATATTATCGTAACAATAATATAGCATTATTATAAACATAATATAGCATGTCATTAAAACCCTTGCACCTACTCTACAAAGTGTAGTAATACACAATGTAAAGAAAGTTCATGCTTTAACGCTCCGCAAAATGGGCATCACCTAATCCTGTCATTAACGGTCCTAGCTTGACATTGGTTGAAAGTGGAATGGTGGCTTTCTCCTGGTGTCTCGTTGGTTTGGTGTGACAGGAAAGGGGGATAGATCCGGGAGGGTAAACAAATTTAACAATTCTAACCATTTCAATGTAAGGATGAGGTAACCCAACTTGAGCTATGATTGATACAAAAAATATATACACAACAATTATAAAATCTACCCATTTATTCTAATCTAATTTAATTACGAAACCATACAACCATAATCATAATACCAGATATTGTTCACGAACATCATATTTGATACTAATTAACATCATAATTGATACTAATCAACACCACATAATCAACACCACATAATCAAAAACACCACATAACTAACATATCCTTCCACTAAAACCCTCCCCCCACCCCTCCTCACCACATAATAAATAATAAATAATAAATAATAATAACCTCGATTACCACTTTATACATAATAGTTTACAGATCAATATGTATCAATACTACACAGTACATATTTTACAGCTCACTATGGATCAAACACAACTAAGAATAGTCAATGGAGGCTTAGTAAACCTCACCAAAGTCCAACTCAGCCACAACATGGAAGCACTTTTATCCTATGGACCAAAATTTGTAATTCCCAGACAAAAACTAAACCTCACAGACATTCTGTACTTAACAGAAGAAATAGCAGACGTAATAACAACTCAATACCCGATGCAACACAACACTAAAATTTTGGAACTCACTACAAACATAATAAAATACATTGAACACACCAAGAAACAAAGATACACTAATATTGACTAAACTATCTTAAACACCACAATGGACTTAAAATTATTTATACTAGAAAATAAAGACCTAATCATCCTTGAAGCAGATAAAGGTAAAGTTACCGTAATAATGTACAAGGTACTATACAACACCTTAATTGATACCATGATACAAAATGGATTAAATAATGGATTATACACACCAATTAATTCCTCCAATATACCTAGAATACATAGATCTCTAGACTTATCACTACAGGCTAAAATTAAATTAATAAAACAACAAGGATTTATAAAAAGTAAAGAGAATACTACTACACCTAACAAAGAAGACAATAAAATCCTAAGAGAAATTATACACTATAAAAATGAAATCAGTACCATGTACCCTGTAATCAAACTACATAAAGAAACCTTTAAAATGAGACCTATTGTAAATAAAACCACTGCTATAAATACCATCATAGGCAAACATATAAATAAAGCTTTAGACTATATCAAAACAGCACCACAATTCAAAACGGACCTAAACATAAATAATAAGAATATATTTATCAATGAAGTCAAAAACTTAAAACCAAAAACTGGATATGCAATATATACTATAGATCTTGTGGATATGTACAACAACATTAACATAACAAACCTATTGAAAATGTTAAGAAAACCACTAGCACAACATATCAACAAAAGATACAGAATAGAAACATTGATAACACTCATAGAATTTGATATAAGAACAGCAAACTATTTCAAAATAAATAACCAAATATTCAAACAAACCAAAGGACTGCCTATGGGTGGATAAACATCGGGCAAATATGCAAGTGTTTACATTGACTTCATATTAAACAAATTATACGGAGGACTACAAAATATGGGAGTAGATTTCATGAGAATATATGTAGATGACTTCATAATATATGCCAAAGAATCTAACATAAACCTAATTATACAAACATTAGAACACAATCTACAAATGAAATTAACAATAGAGAAAGAAAATAATGGATACATAGATTACTTGGATCTCATTATAGTAACAATCCTAGAAGACAATATTACTACAATATGGAATAAAAAAAGCTATACATCCAATAGACTAATAAATTACAACTCAAACATCCCCAAACACATAAAAACTAGCACTTTAACAGAAAGAATAAACTATGCAATAATAGCAACAGATGAAATTTTCCTAGATACCATCCTAGAAGAGTTTTACAAAGAAAGTGAGGATAACAGCTACCCACATGCTATAACCATTGATTGCTACAAACGCGCAATTAATAAAGATAACACACCACCACAGAAAAATGAAATTGTACTAACATACATAAACAAACTTATGATAAGACTCAACCACAGCTCCAACTTAAACATATCAAAAGAGCATGAAACTAAGCATAACTACAAATTTGATGGACGCAAAATAATCAAAATACCATACTACAATAATAAAACACTACATATAGCCAACATAATTAATAAAATTTCAACTAACCTCACCACCGTAATATATAATAAACATGAACACAGGTTAAGAAACCATTATAACCGAAGGAAAGTAATCAAAAAATATAAAATAAACACTGAATACAATGCATACACCAACAAACCAACACATTGGTACAGAATCATACAAATAAAATGTGCTAACTGCAATACCCAATACATTGCACACACCAGTAAACTAGGCATTGAACCAACTATTATCAAATACTCCAAACCCAACAAGCCAATTTACCTACACAACTATATACTACAACATAATATTCATAACAACATAACAATCATTACCAAAATGGCAGATCATAGGAAAGCTGACAAATATATAACAGCATATATTCATACCCAAAGTAAAAATAAGAGTAATCAGAAACAAGAAATAATACACCTTACAGATAACAATATCACTACACACTTAACACCAACTATAATCAAATCACTGAAGCACCAGTTTAGAAAAAACTAAGAACAAAAAGAGTATTAAAACACCTAACATAATACCTAAACCCAATATAAGCTATCTTCTATCCACAAACAAATTAATTAAGCAATTAACATGCTACAATTAATAATTATAAATCAAACCAAATATAATACAACATATGTATCAAATAAATAAAATACACAAATAAAGTAATTAATACAATAATACCCTAACATATTAATAAATTTAACCACACCACACATTTTCCTACCAATAAACCAACACCTAATATTAACAACTCATATATTTTTTCCAGTTATATGTATACCCATCCTATAATCACATCAACACATACAAACAATTAATAACAATTCAATAGTAGTAATCGGATTACAATCTTTTGCTAATTAAACATGGATTTATTAGCCGACTAAATTTCCTCCTTATCAAATTTATCTTCACACCATTACAACATAATATAGTTAATATATCAGTCATATTGTACTAAAACAGTTATAATTGATAAGATATCATGCACATATCAAAGTTTATCCACCAAGAAGAAAATCCAGATAATCAGTTGGATATACTAAAACTATCTACAAACATCTCAGACCATATCACACCATTTCCCAAATTAGTTAATTATACCCACCTACCTTTGTACACAGATATGTACTTCTAATAATTCACCACATTTTATAGGAAAACCGTTGAAAAGACTCCGTGGCTGGAGCAAAACGTCCGGAAAAGCCCAGTAGGAGCCTTAACGGCATCCCAAATATATATCCTAAATCTGTAATAAAGTCAATAAATCATAGCATAACATTCCCCAACCACACGAACCTATTCATACCGTTGAATACGATTCCACTCAAACATCCATTACCAGTTACCGGGAAGGTAATGGAACATAATATACACAAATCTTGATAATTAAATGAACTAACTTTAATTAAATGCAACTACATTCACATAGTAAACAGGCCATAATAAATAAACTAACATATTTTTATAATGGGTACATATCCAATCATTTTTGCTCTTAACGTTGAAGACGATGATGAACATACATGTAACTTTCATAAATAGTCATTTACTCTGGTTCATGTGGTCAACTCTGATCTCAGGCACTTAGCAAAACAACTAAGGAGTAATAGGATTCGTGCACCTATAGGCTCACACCAATATCATATATATTTCGTGAAGTATAGCATATGCTTATAGGCTCACACCATAACATCATGTGTATTTCAATGGAGTATAGTATGTGCTTTAGCCCCCTGCACTTATAGCAATTATGCGAAAAATAATCTATGCGAAAAAATAATATAGTATGTCCTTTAGCCTCCTGCATTTATAGCATTTATACGAAAAATAATCTAAAAATAATCTAAATAATAAAAATAATCTAATCTTATAACCCACTCCCATTACATGATTCATAATCCATAATCCATAATTCATAACCCATAATCCATAATCCATAATCCATAATCCACCACATTAACATATCACTATTCCACATTAACCATTAACCATTAACACTACCTTCAACTATGAGTCCATGAACAATAAATAATTTGTCAAACTACTAAACAAAATATGACACACTATCCTAAGTCTGGTTCAGGTTGGCCTTTGCCAAACCCATACACAACATAATGGAGGAATGGAAGGTTGTGCACCATTCCACCACATCATTATCATATATATTATCGTAACAATAATATAGCATTATTATAAACATAATATAGCATGTCATTAAAACCCTTGCACCTACTCTACAAAGTGTAGTAATACACAATGTAAAGAAAGTTCATGCTTTAACGCTCCGCAAAATGGGCATCACCTAATCCTGTCATTAACGGTCCTAGCTTGACATTGGTTGAAAGTGGAATGGTGGCTTTCTCCTGGTGTCTCGTTGGTTTGGTGTGACAGGAAAGGGGGATAGATCCGGGAGGGTAAACAAATTTAACAATTCTAACCATTTCAATGTAAGGATGAGGTAACCCAACTTGAGCTATGATTGATACAAAAAATATATACACAACAATTATAAAATCTACCCATTTATTCTAATCTAATTTAATTACGAAACCATACAACCATAATCATAATACCAGATATTGTTCACGAACATCATATTTGATACTAATTAACATCATAATTGATACTAATCAACACCACATAATCAACACCACATAATCAAAAACACCACATAACTAACATATCCTTCCACTAAAACCCTCCCCCCACCCCTCCTCACCACATAATAAATAATAAATAATAATAACCTCGATTACCACTTTATACATAATAGTTTACAGATCAATATGTATCAATACTACACAGTACATATTTTACAGCTCACTATGGATCAAACACAACTAAGAATAGTCAATGGAGGCTTAGTAAACCTCACCAAAGTCCAACTCAGCCACAACATGGAAGCACTTTTATCCTATGGACCAAAATTTGTAATTCCCAGACAAAAACTAAACCTCACAGACATTCTGTACTTAACAGAAGAAATAGCAGACGTAATAACAACTCAATACCCGATGCAACACAACACTAAAATTTTGGAACTCACTACAAACATAATAAAATACATTGAACACACCAAGAAACAAAGATACACTAATATTGACTAAACTATCTTAAACACCACAATGGACTTAAAATTATTTATACTAGAAAATAAAGACCTAATCATCCTTGAAGCAGATAAAGGTAAAGTTACCGTAATAATGTACAAGGTACTATACAACACCTTAATTGATACCATGATACAAAATGGATTAAATAATGGATTATACACACCAATTAATTCCTCCAATATACCTAGAATACATAGATCTCTAGACTTATCACTACAGGCTAAAATTAAATTAATAAAACAACAAGGATTTATAAAAAGTAAAGAGAATACTACTACACCTAACAAAGAAGACAATAAAATCCTAAGAGAAATTATACACTATAAAAATGAAATCAGTACCATGTACCCTGTAATCAAACTACATAAAGAAACCTTTAAAATGAGACCTATTGTAAATAAAACCACTGCTATAAATACCATCATAGGCAAACACATAAATAAAGCTTTAGACTATATCAAAACAGCACCACAATTCAAAACGGACCTAAACATAAATAATAAGAATATATTTATCAATGAAGTCAAAAACTTAAAACCAAAAACTGGATATGCAATATATACTATAGATCTTGTGGATATGTACAACAACATTAACATAACAAACCTATTGAAAATGTTAAGAAAACCACTAGCACAACATATCAACAAAAGATACAGAATAGAAACATTGATAACACTCATAGAATTTGATATAAGAACAGCAAACTATTTCAAAATAAATAACCAAATATTCAAACAAACCAAAGGACTGCCTATGGGTGGATAAACATCGGGCAAATATGCAAGTGTTTACATTGACTTCATATTAAACAAATTATACGGAGGACTACAAAATATGGGAGTAGATTTCATGAGAATATATGTAGATGACTTCATAATATATGCCAAAGAATCTAACATAAACCTAATTATACAAACATTAGAACACAATCTACAAATGAAATTAACAATAGAGAAAGAAAATAATGGATACATAGATTACTTGGATCTCATTATAGTAACAATCCTAGAAGACAATATTACTACAATATGGAATAAAAAAAGCTATACATCCAATAGACTAATAAATTACAACTCAAACATCCCCAAACACATAAAAACTAGCACTTTAACAGAAAGAATAAACTATGCAATAATAGCAACAGATGAAATTTTCCTAGATACCATCCTAGAAGAGTTTTACAAAGAAAGTGAGGATAACAGCTACCCACATGCTATAACCATTGATTGCTACAAACGCGCAATTAATAAAGATAACACACCACCACAGAAAAATGAAATTGTACTAACATACATAAACAAACTTATGATAAGACTCAACCACAGCTCCAACTTAAACATATCAAAAGAGCATGAAACTAAGCATAACTACAAATTTGATGGACGCAAAATAATCAAAATACCATACTACAATAATAAAACACTACATATAGCCAACATAATTAATAAAATTTCAACTAACCTCACCACCGTAATATATAATAAACATGAACACAGGTTAAGAAACCATTATAACCGAAGGAAAGTAATCAAAAAATATAAAATAAACACTGAATACAATGCATACACCAACAAACCAACACATTGGTACAGAATCATACAAATAAAATGTGCTAACTGCAATACCCAATACATTGCACACACCAGTAAACTAGGCATTGAACCAACTATTATCAAATACTCCAAACCCAACAAGCCAATTTACCTACACAACTATATACTACAACATAATATTCATAACAACATAACAATCATTACCAAAATGGCAGATCATAGGAAAGCTGACAAATATATAATAGCATATATTCATACCCAAAGTAAAAATAAGAGTAATCAGAAACAAGAAATAATACACCTTACAGATAACAATATCACTACACACTTAACACCAACTATAATCAAATCACTGAAGCACCAGTTTAGAAAAAACTAAGAACAAAAAGAGTATTAAAACACCTAACATAATACCTAAACCCAATATAAGCTATCTTCTATCCACAAACAAATTAATTAAGCAATTAACATGCTACAATTAATAATTATAAATCAAACCAAATATAATACAACATATGTATCAAATAAATAAAATACACAAATAAAGTAATTAATACAATAATACCCTAACATATTAATAAATTTAACCACACCACACATTTTCCTACCAATAAACCAACACCTAATATTAACAACTCATATATTTTTTCCAGTTATATGTATACCCATCCTATAATCACATCAACACATACAAACAATTAATAACAATTCAATAGTAGTAATCGGATTACAATCTTTTGCTAATTAAACATGGATTTATTAGCCGACTAAATTTCCTCCTTATCAAATTTATCTTCACACCATTACAACATAATATAGTTAATATATCAGTCATATTGTACTAAAACAGTTATAATTGATAAGATATCATGCACATATCAAAGTTTATCCACCAAGAAGAAAATCCAGATAATCAGTTGGATATACTAAAACTATCTACAAACATCTCAGACCATATCACACCATTTCCCAAATTAGTTAATTATACCCACCTACCTTTGTACACAGATATGTACTTCTAATAATTCACCACATTTTATAGGAAAACCGTTGAAAAGACTCCGTGGCTGGAGCGAAACGTCCGGAAAAGCCCAGTAGGAGCCTTAACGGCATCCCAAATATATATCCTAAATCTGTAATAAAGTCAATAAATCATAGCATAACATTCCCCAACCACACGAACCTATTCATACCGTTGAATACGATTCCACTCAAACATCCATTACCAGTTACCGGGAAGGTAATGGAACATAATATACACAAATCTTGATAATTAAATGAACTAACTTTAATTAAATGCAACTACATTCACATAGTAAACAGGCCATAATAAATAAACTAACATATTTTTATAATGGGTACATATCCAATCATTTTTGCTCTTAACGTTGAAGACGATGATGAACATACATGTAACTTTCATAAATAGTCATTTACTCTGGTTCATGTGGTCAACTCTGATCTCAGGCACTTAGCAAAACAACTAAGGAGTAATAGGATTCGTGCACCTATAGGCTCACACCAATATCATATATATTTCGTGAAGTATAGCATATGCTTATAGGCTCACACCATAACATCATGTGTATTTCAATGGAGTATAGTATGTGCTTTAGCCCCCTGCACTTATAGCAATTATGCGAAAAATAATCTATGCGAAAAAATAATATAGTATGTCCTTTAGCCTCCTGCATTTATAGCATTTATACGAAAAATAATCTAAAAATAATCTAAATAATAAAAATAATCTAAATAATAAAAATAATCTAATCTTATAACCCACTCCCATTACATGATTCATAATCCATAATCCATAATTCATAACCCATAATCCATAATCCATAATCCACCACATTAACATATCACTATTCCACATTAACCATTAACCATTAACACTACCTTCAACTATGAGTCCATGAACAATAAATAATTTGTCAAACTACTAAACAAAATATGACACACTATCCTAAGTCTGGTTCAGGTTGGCCTTTGCCAAACCCATACACAACATAATGGAGGAATGGAAGGTTGTGCACCATTCCACCACATCATTATCATATATATTATCGTAACAATAATATAGCATTATTATAAACATAATATAGCATGTCATTAAAACCCTTGCACCTACTCTACAAAGTGTAGTAATACACAATGTAAAGAAAGTTCATGCTTTAACGCTCCGCAAAATGGGCATCACCTAATCCTGTCATTAACGGTCCTAGCTTGACATTGGTTGAAAGTGGAATGGTGGCTTTCTCCTGGTGTCTCGTTGGTTTGGTGTGACAGGAAAGGGGGATAGATCCGGGAGGGTAAACAAATTTAACAATTCTAACCATTTCAATGTAAGGATGAGGTAACCCAACTTGAGCTATGATTGATACAAAAAATATATACACAACAATTATAAAATCTACCCATTTATTCTAATCTAATTTAATTACGAAACCATACAACCATAATCATAATACCAGATATTGTTCACGAACATCATATTTGATACTAATTAACATCATAATTGATACTAATCAACACCACATAATCAACACCACATAATCAAAAACACCACATAACTAACATATCCTTCCACTAAAACCCTCCCCCCACCCCTCCTCACCACATAATAAATAATAAATAATAAATAATAATAACCTCGATTACCACTTTATACATAATAGTTTACAGATCAATATGTATCAATACTACACAGTACATATTTTACAGCTCACTATGGATCAAACACAACTAAGAATAGTCAATGGAGGCTTAGTAAACCTCACCAAAGTCCAACTCAGCCACAACATGGAAGCACTTTTATCCTATGGACCAAAATTTGTAATTCCCAGACAAAAACTAAACCTCACAGACATTCTGTACTTAACAGAAGAAATAGCAGACGTAATAACAACTCAATACCCGATGCAACACAACACTAAAATTTTGGAACTCACTACAAACATAATAAAATACATTGAACACACCAAGAAACAAAGATACACTAATATTGACTAAACTATCTTAAACACCACAATGGACTTAAAATTATTTATACTAGAAAATAAAGACCTAATCATCCTTGAAGCAGATAAAGGTAAAGTTACCGTAATAATGTACAAGGTACTATACAACACCTTAATTGATACCATGATACAAAATGGATTAAATAATGGATTATACACACCAATTAATTCCTCCAATATACCTAGAATACATAGATCTCTAGACTTATCACTACAGGCTAAAATTAAATTAATAAAACAACAAGGATTTATAAAAAGTAAAGAGAATACTACTACACCTAACAAAGAAGACAATAAAATCCTAAGAGAAATTATACACTATAAAAATGAAATCAGTACCATGTACCCTGTAATCAAACTACATAAAGAAACCTTTAAAATGAGACCTATTGTAAATAAAACCACTGCTATAAATACCATCATAGGCAAACACATAAATAAAGCTTTAGACTATATCAAAACAGCACCACAATTCAAAACGGACCTAAACATAAATAATAAGAATATATTTATCAATGAAGTCAAAAACTTAAAACCAAAAACTGGATATGCAATATATACTATAGATCTTGTGGATATGTACAACAACATTAACATAACAAACCTATTGAAAATGTTAAGAAAACCACTAGCACAACATATCAACAAAAGATACAGAATAGAAACATTGATAACACTCATAGAATTTGATATAAGAACAGCAAACTATTTCAAAATAAATAACCAAATATTCAAACAAACCAAAGGACTGCCTATGGGTGGATAAACATCGGGCAAATATGCAAGTGTTTACATTGACTTCATATTAAACAAATTATACGGAGGACTACAAAATATGGGAGTAGATTTCATGAGAATATATGTAGATGACTTCATAATATATGCCAAAGAATCTAACATAAACCTAATTATACAAACATTAGAACACAATCTACAAATGAAATTAACAATAGAGAAAGAAAATAATGGATACATAGATTACTTGGATCTCATTATAGTAACAATCCTAGAAGACAATATTACTACAATATGGAATAAAAAAAGCTATACATCCAATAGACTAATAAATTACAACTCAAACATCCCCAAACACATAAAAACTAGCACTTTAACAGAAAGAATAAACTATGCAATAATAGCAACAGATGAAATTTTCCTAGATACCATCCTAGAAGAGTTTTACAAAGAAAGTGAGGATAACAGCTACCCACATGCTATAACCATTGATTGCTACAAACGCGCAATTAATAAAGATAACACACCACCACAGAAAAATGAAATTGTACTAACATACATAAACAAACTTATGATAAGACTCAACCACAGCTCCAACTTAAACATATCAAAAGAGCATGAAACTAAGCATAACTACAAATTTGATGGACGCAAAATAATCAAAATACCATACTACAATAATAAAACACTACATATAGCCAACATAATTAATAAAATTTCAACTAACCTCACCACCGTAATATATAATAAACATGAACACAGGTTAAGAAACCATTATAACCGAAGGAAAGTAATCAAAAAATATAAAATAAACACTGAATACAATGCATACACCAACAAACCAACACATTGGTACAGAATCATACAAATAAAATGTGCTAACTGCAATACCCAATACATTGCACACACCAGTAAACTAGGCATTGAACCAACTATTATCAAATACTCCAAACCCAACAAGCCAATTTACCTACACAACTATATACTACAACGTAATATTCATAACAACATAACAATCATTACCAAAATGGCAGATCATAGGAAAGCTGACAAATATATAACAGCATATATTCATACCCAAAGTAAAAATAAGAGTAATCAGAAACAAGAAATAATACACCTTACAGATAACAATATCACTACACACTTAACACCAACTATAATCAAATCACTGAAGCACCAGTTTAGAAAAAACTAAGAACAAAAAGAGTATTAAAACACCTAACATAATACCTAAACCCAATATAAGCTATCTTCTATCCACAAACAAATTAATTAAGCAATTAACATGCTACAATTAATAATTATAAATCAAACCAAATATAATACAACATATGTATCAAATAAATAAAATACACAAATAAAGTAATTAATACAATAATACCCTAACATATTAATAAATTTAACCACACCACACATTTTCCTACCAATAAACCAACACCTAATATTAACAACTCATATATTTTTTCCAGTTATATGTATACCCATCCTATAATCACATCAACACATACAAACAATTAATAACAATTCAATAGTAGTAATCGGATTACAATCTTTTGCTAATTAAACATGGATTTATTAGCCGACTAAATTTCCTCCTTATCAAATTTATCTTCACACCATTACAACATAATATAGTTAATATATCAGTCATATTGTACTAAAACAGTTATAATTGATAAGATATCATGCACATATCAAAGTTTATCCACCAAGAAGAAAATCCAGATAATCAGTTGGATATACTAAAACTATCTACAAACATCTCAGACCATATCACACCATTTCCCAAATTAGTTAATTATACCCACCTACCTTTGTACACAGATATGTACTTCTAATAATTCACCACATTTTATAGGAAAACCGTTGAAAAGACTCCGTGGCTGGAGCGAAACGTCCGGAAAAGCCCAGTAGGAGCCTTAACGGCATCCCAAATATATATCCTAAATCTGTAATAAAGTCAATAAATCATAGCATAACATTCCCCAACCACACGAACCTATTCATACCGTTGAATACGATTCCACTCAAACATCCATTACCAGTTACCGGGAAGGTAATGGAACATAATATACACAAATCTTGATAATTAAATGAACTAACTTTAATTAAATACAACTACATTCACATAGTAAACAGGCCATAATAAATAAACTAACATATTTTTATAATGGGTACATATCCAATCATTTTTGCTCTTAACGTTGAAGACGGTGATGAACATACATGTAACTTTCATAAATAGTCATTTACTCTGGTTCATGTGGTCAACTCTGATCTCAGGCACTTAGCAAAACAACTAAGGAGTAATAGGATTCGTGCACCTATAGGCTCACACCAATATCATATATATTTCGTGAAGTATAGCATATGCTTATAGGCTCACACCATAACATCATGTGTATTTCAATGGAGTATAGTATGTGCTTTAGCCCCCTGCACTTATAGCATTTATGCGAAAAATAATCTATTCCACATTAACCATTAACCATTAACACTACCTTCAACTATGAGTCCATGAACAATAAATAATTTGTCAAACTACTAAACAAAATATGACACACAATCCTAAGTCTGGTTCAGGTTGGCCTTTGCTAAACCCATACACAACATAATGGAGGAATGGAAGGTTGTGCACCATTCCACCACATCATTATCATATATATTATCGTAACAATAATATAGCATTATTATAAACATAATATAGCATGTCATTAAAACCCTTGCACCTACTCTACAAAGTGTAGTAATACACAATGTAAAGAAAGTTCATGCTTTAACGCTCCGCAAAATGGGCATCACCTAATCCTGTCATTAACAGTCCTGGCTTGACATTGGTTAAAAGTGGAATGGTGGCTTTTTCCTGGTGTCTCGCTGGTTTGGTGTGACGGGAAAGGGGGATAGATCCGGGAGGGTAAACAAATTTAACATTTCTAACCATTTCAATGTAAGGGTGAGGTAACCCAACCTGTGCTATAATTGGTATAAAATTTAAATTATGAAACCATACAACCATAATTATAATACAAGATATTGTTCATGAACATCATATTTGATACTAATTAGCACCACATAACTAAAACATCTCAGACCATATCACATCAATTCTTGAATTAGTTAACTATACCCACCTACCTTTGTACACATGTTTGTACATCTGATAAATTACCACATTTTATAGCAAAACCGTTGAAAAGACTCCGTGGCTGGAGCGAAACGTCCGGAAAAGCCCAGTAGGAGCCTTAACGGCATCCCAAATATATATCCTAAATCTGTAATAAAGTCAATAAATCATAGCATAACATTCCCCAACCACACGAACCTATTCATACCGTTGAATACGATTCCACTCAAACATCCATTACCAGTTACCGGGAAGGTAATGGAACATAATATACACAAATCTTGATAATTAAATGAACTAACTTTAATTAAATACAACTACATTCACATAGTAAACAGGCCATAATAAATAAACTAACATATTTTTATAATGGGTACATATCCAATCATTTTTGCTCTTAACGTTGAAGACGGTGATGAACATACATGTAACTTTCATAAATAGTCATTTACTCTGGTTCATGTGGTCAACTCTGATCTCAGGCACTTAGCAAAACAACTAAGGAGTAATAGGATTCGTGCACCTATAGGCTCACACCAATATCATATATATTTCGTGAAGTATAGCATATGCTTATAGGCTCACACCATAACATCATGTGTATTTCAATGGAGTATAGTATGTGCTTTAGCCCCCTGCACTTATAGCATTTATGCGAAAAATAATCTATTCCACATTAACCATTAACCATTAACACTACCTTCAACTATGAGTCCATGAACAATAAATAATTTGTCAAACTACTAAACAAAATATGACACACAATCCTAAGTCTGGTTCAGGTTGGCCTTTGCTAAACCCATACACAACATAATGGAGGAATGGAAGGTTGTGCACCATTCCACCACATCATTATCATATATATTATCGTAACAATAATATAGCATTATTATAAACATAATATAGCATGTCATTAAAACCCTTGCACCTACTCTACAAAGTGTAGTAATACACAATGTAAAGAAAGTTCATGCTTTAACGCTCCGCAAAATGGGCATCACCTAATCCTGTCATTAACAGTCCTGGCTTGACATTGGTTAAAAGTGGAATGGTGGCTTTTTCCTGGTGTCTCGCTGGTTTGGTGTGACGGGAAAGGGGGATAGATCCGGGAGGGTAAACAAATTTAACATTTCTAACCATTTCAATGTAAGGGTGAGGTAACCCAACCTGTGCTATAATTGGTATAAAATTTAAATTATGAAACCATACAACCATAATTATAATACAAGATATTGTTCATGAACATCATATTTGATACTAATTAGCACCACATAACTAAAACATCTCAGACCATATCACATCAATTCTTGAATTAGTTAACTATACCCACCTACCTTTGTACACATGTTTGTACATCTGATAAATTACCACATTTTATAGCAAAACCGTTGAAAAGACTCCGTGGCTGGAGCGAAACGTCCGGAAAAGCCCAGTAGGAGCCTTAACGGCATCCCAAATATATATCCTAAATCTGTAATAAAGTCAATAAATCATAGCATAACATTCCCCAACCACACGAACCTATTCATACCGTTGAATACGATTCCACTCAAACATCCATTACCAGTTACCGGGAAGGTAATGGAACATAATATACACAAATCTTGATAATTAAATGAACTAACTTTAATTAAATACAACTACATTCACATAGTAAACAGGCCATAATAAATAAACTAACATATTTTTATAATGGGTACATATCCAATCATTTTTGCTCTTAACGTTGAAGACGGTGATGAACATACATGTAACTTTCATAAATAGTCATTTACTCTGGTTCATGTGGTCAACTCTGATCTCAGGCACTTAGCAAAACAACTAAGGAGTAATAGGATTCGTGCACCTATAGGCTCACACCAATATCATATATATTTCGTGAAGTATAGCATATGCTTATAGGCTCACACCATAACATCATGTGTATTTCAATGGAGTATAGTATGTGCTTTAGCCCCCTGCACTTATAGCATTTATGCGAAAAATAATCTATTCCACATTAACCATTAACCATTAACACTACCTTCAACTATGAGTCCATGAACAATAAATAATTTGTCAAACTACTAAACAAAATATGACACACAATCCTAAGTCTGGTTCAGGTTGGCCTTTGCTAAACCCATACACAACATAATGGAGGAATGGAAGGTTGTGCACCATTCCACCACATCATTATCATATATATTATCGTAACAATAATATAGCATTATTATAAACATAATATAGCATGTCATTAAAACCCTTGCACCTACTCTACAAAGTGTAGTAATACACAATGTAAAGAAAGTTCATGCTTTAACGCTCCGCAAAATGGGCATCACCTAATCCTGTCATTAACAGTCCTGGCTTGACATTGGTTAAAAGTGGAATGGTGGCTTTTTCCTGGTGTCTCGCTGGTTTGGTGTGACGGGAAAGGGGGATAGATCCGGGAGGGTAAACAAATTTAACATTTCTAACCATTTCAATGTAAGGGTGAGGTAACCCAACCTGTGCTATAATTGGTATAAAATTTAAATTATGAAACCATACAACCATAATTATAATACAAGATATTGTTCATGAACATCATATTTGATACTAATTAGCACCACATAACTAAAACATCTCAGACCATATCACATCAATTCTTGAATTAGTTAACTATACCCACCTACCTTTGTACACATGTTTGTACATCTGATAAATTACCACATTTTATAGCAAAACCGTTGAAAAGACTCCGTGGCTGGAGCGAAACGTCCGGAAAAGCCCAGTAGGAGCCTTAACGGCATCCCAAATATATATCCTAAATCTGTAATAAAGTCAATAAATCATAGCATAACATTCCCCAACCACACGAACCTATTCATACCGTTGAATACGATTCCACTCAAACATCCATTACCAGTTACCGGGAAGGTAATGGAACATAATATACACAAATCTTGATAATTAAATGAACTAACTTTAATTAAATACAACTACATTCACATAGTAAACAGGCCATAATAAATAAACTAACATATTTTTATAATGGGTACATATCCAATCATTTTTGCTCTTAACGTTGAAGACGGTGATGAACATACATGTAACTTTCATAAATAGTCATTTACTCTGGTTCATGTGGTCAACTCTGATCTCAGGCACTTAGCAAAACAACTAAGGAGTAATAGGATTCGTGCACCTATAGGCTCACACCAATATCATATATATTTCGTGAAGTATAGCATATGCTTATAGGCTCACACCATAACATCATGTGTATTTCAATGGAGTATAGTATGTGCTTTAGCCCCCTGCACTTATAGCATTTATGCGAAAAATAATCTATTCCACATTAACCATTAACCATTAACACTACCTTCAACTATGAGTCCATGAACAATAAATAATTTGTCAAACTACTAAACAAAATATGACACACAATCCTAAGTCTGGTTCAGGTTGGCCTTTGCTAAACCCATACACAACATAATGGAGGAATGGAAGGTTGTGCACCATTCCACCACATCATTATCATATATATTATCGTAACAATAATATAGCATTATTATAAACATAATATAGCATGTCATTAAAACCCTTGCACCTACTCTACAAAGTGTAGTAATACACAATGTAAAGAAAGTTCATGCTTTAACGCTCCGCAAAATGGGCATCACCTAATCCTGTCATTAACAGTCCTGGCTTGACATTGGTTAAAAGTGGAATGGTGGCTTTTTCCTGGTGTCTCGCTGGTTTGGTGTGACGGGAAAGGGGGATAGATCCGGGAGGGTAAACAAATTTAACATTTCTAACCATTTCAATGTAAGGGTGAGGTAACCCAACCTGTGCTATAATTGGTATAAAATTTAAATTATGAAACCATACAACCATAATTATAATACAAGATATTGTTCATGAACATCATATTTGATACTAATTAGCACCACATAACTAAAACATCTCAGACCATATCACATCAATTCTTGAATTAGTTAACTATACCCACCTACCTTTGTACACATGTTTGTACATCTGATAAATTACCACATTTTATAGCAAAACCGTTGAAAAGACTCCGTGGCTGGAGCGAAACGTCCGGAAAAGCCCAGTAGGAGCCTTAACGGCATCCCAAATATATATCCTAAATCTGTAATAAAGTCAATAAATCATAGCATAACATTCCCCAACCACACGAACCTATTCATACCGTTGAATACGATTCCACTCAAACATCCATTACCAGTTACCGGGAAGGTAATGGAACATAATATACACAAATCTTGATAATTAAATGAACTAACTTTAATTAAATACAACTACATTCACATAGTAAACAGGCCATAATAAATAAACTAACATATTTTTATAATGGGTACATATCCAATCATTTTTGCTTTTAACGTTGAAGACGGTGATGAACATACATGTAACTTTCATAAATAGTCATTTACTCTGGTTCATGTGGTCAACTCTGATCTCAGGCACTTAGCAAAACAACTAAGGAGTAATAGGATTCGTGCACCTATAGGCTCACACCAATATCATATATATTTCGTGAAGTATAGCATATGCTTATAGGCTCACACCATAACATCATGTGTATTTCAATGGAGTATAGTATGTGCTTTAGCCCCCTGCACTTATAGCATTTATGCGAAAAATAATCTATTCCACATTAACCATTAACCATTAACACTACCTTCAACTATGAGTCCATGAACAATAAATAATTTGTCAAACTACTAAACAAAATATGACACACAATCCTAAGTCTGGTTCAGGTTGGCCTTTGCTAAACCCATACACAACATAATGGAGGAATGGAAGGTTGTGCACCATTCCACCACATCATTATCATATATATTATCGTAACAATAATATAGCATTATTATAAACATAATATAGCATGTCATTAAAACCCTTGCACCTACTCTACAAAGTGTAGTAATACACAATGTAAAGAAAGTTCATGCTTTAACGCTCCGCAAAATGGGCATCACCTAATCCTGTCATTAACAGTCCTGGCTTGACATTGGTTAAAAGTGGAATGGTGGCTTTTTCCTGGTGTCTCGCTGGTTTGGTGTGACGGGAAAGGGGGATAGATCCGGGAGGGTAAACAAATTTAACATTTCTAACCATTTCAATGTAAGGGTGAGGTAACCCAACCTGTGCTATAATTGGTATAAAATTTAAATTATGAAACCATACAACCATAATTATAATACAAGATATTGTTCATGAACATCATATTTGATACTAATTAGCACCACATAACTAAAACATCTCAGACCATATCACATCAATTCTTGAATTAGTTAACTATACCCACCTACCTTTGTACACATGTTTGTACATCTGATAAATTACCACATTTTATAGCAAAACCGTTGAAAAGACTCCGTGGCTGGAGCGAAACGTCCGGAAAAGCCCAGTAGGAGCCTTAACGGCATCCCAAATATATATCCTAAATCTGTAATAAAGTCAATAAATCATAGCATAACATTCCCCAACCACACGAACCTATTCATACCGTTGAATACGATTCCACTCAAACATCCATTACCAGTTACCGGGAAGGTAATGGAACATAATATACACAAATCTTGATAATTAAATGAACTAACTTTAATTAAATACAACTACATTCACATAGTAAACAGGCCATAATAAATAAACTAACATATTTTTATAATGGGTACATATCCAATCATTTTTGCTCTTAACGTTGAAGACGGTGATGAACATACATGTAACTTTCATAAATAGTCATTTACTCTGGTTCATGTGGTCAACTCTGATCTCAGGCACTTAGCAAAACAACTAAGGAGTAATAGGATTCGTGCACCTATAGGCTCACACCAATATCATATATATTTCGTGAAGTATAGCATATGCTTATAGGCTCACACCATAACATCATGTGTATTTCAATGGAGTATAGTATGTGCTTTAGCCCCCTGCACTTATAGCATTTATGCGAAAAATAATCTATTCCACATTAACCATTAACCATTAACACTACCTTCAACTATGAGTCCATGAACAATAAATAATTTGTCAAACTACTAAACAAAATATGACACACAATCCTAAGTCTGGTTCAGGTTGGCCTTTGCTAAACCCATACACAACATAATGGAGGAATGGAAGGTTGTGCACCATTCCACCACATCATTATCATATATATTATCGTAACAATAATATAGCATTATTATAAACATAATATAGCATGTCATTAAAACCCTTGCACCTACTCTACAAAGTGTAGTAATACACAATGTAAAGAAAGTTCATTTCAATGGAGTATAGTATGTGCTTTAGCCCCCTGCACTTATAGCATTTATGCGAAAAATAATCTATTCCACATTAACCATTAACCATTAACACTACCTTCAACTATGAGTCCATGAACAATAAATAATTTGTCAAACTACTAAACAAAATATGACACACAATCCTAAGTCTGGTTCAGGTTGGCCTTTGCTAAACCCATACACAACATAATGGAGGAATGGAAGGTTGTGCACCATTCCACCACATCATTATCATATATATTATCGTAACAATAATATAGCATTATTATAAACATAATATAGCATGTCATTAAAACCCTTGCACCTACTCTACAAAGTGTAGTAATACACAATGTAAAGAAAGTTCATATTTTTATAATGGGTACATATCCAATCATTTTTGCTCTTAACGTTGAAGACGGTGATGAACATACATGTAACTTTCATAAATAGTCATTTACTCTAGTTCATGTGGTCAACTCTGATCTCAGGCACTTAGCTAAACAACTAAGGAGTAATAGGATTCGTGCACCTATAGGCTCACACCAATATCATATATATTTCGTGAAGTATAGCATATGCTTATAGGCTCACACCATAACATCATGTGTATTTCAATGGAGTATAGTATGTGCTTTAGCCCCCTGCACTTATAGCATTTATGCGAAAAATAATCTATATGGTGCGAGTCTTAGTAGGTGATTATTAAGAAATTCATCTTCCTGGAATACTTCTTCAATAGCAGCATGACAAGGAGCATTATCAATTATCATTACGATTGATATTCGGTACATATTTTCAGCATTTCGAAAACAACGACGCATAAATTCTTTTCATGATGAATTAAGCCCACATTTCCTATACACCCAATTACATGTATATTTGATCCTCGACTGCCTGCTGCAATGTGAGTGAAACGACTTCCTTTTTTGAAACGACCTTTGGTTCTCGATATATAAAATTTAAAATTAGTTTCGTCCATGGGAAGAATCGGTGCATTGTTAGATTGATGTTCTAAAGTTTTTGAACATAATCACATTGTTTTCTTTTATTACTTTCAATGTTTGCTCTTTCAGGCTCTCTTCGAATCTCTTTCAACGTATATAGTAATCCATCTAATTTTTTCTCAGACATTCCGCAGAAACAACAATTTGATAATTATTTTGAAATTTATCTCTCAGTTGTTTTAAAATTATTCTAGGATTTTGTTCAATACATCTTTCTACAAACAGTCGATGTTCAGTAGTAATTTTTATTTTTCGCTTCCCACCACCTTTATGTTCAGGTATTTTTTGGTTTTTCACCCATCGATAGCCAGTTGATTGATTTCTTCACGCCTTAAGTTTTTGCAAGTACCCTACAATCTTCGTTATGATTATATAAAGCACAGATTTGCTTCCTTATATTATCTGCTTGAACTTTCTTGATGTAAGACATTTTTTAGAATGAATTAATTAGGGATAAATTAATTAATAAGAGACACTTTCTTTTATTTTTCAAAAGCCTACTCAAGTTTAAAATTGTTATATTTGTTGGAATAAATTATTTATTTTTTATTCCCAATTTAAAATTCTTTAGTCCCATTTTGAAATTGTTTAGTCTCAATTTGAAATTGTTTAGTCTCAATTTGAAGTTGAAAAGGTATAGACCCAGCGATCAGAGCGTGCTGGTTATTATCTGATCGTCTTCCACGGAAAAGTAATTATTAAAATATTTAGTAAAATTTTCCAAAACAAAAAGCAAACCACTAATCTTTACACATTAAAGCTTAAATTATAGCATTTTATCTAGAAATATGGCAGAAAGCAGACGCATCCTAAAAAAATATTATTGTTACAATTTTCTCTTCTCAGGCTTTGATATCGTAACATCGCAAGTATCTCACGCTAAAAAAAGTCATATCTGAAAGGCTCAACGTGCACTTAAAACACCAAATATCGACTTCTGATCACTCTCTATTTTTACAGTAAGTGAAATATTCAACTCTTTAAATTTAATAAATTAACTGAAAACACGTAAATTTAGGAGAATGTAATTTTTAGTTCAGCGAATTGAAAAAAGTATATTTTTTGTTTTACCGCAAGAAAGACAATATTGACTCTGTAAGCAAATCGAAACTCTTCGAAATAATTACGATTTTCACTTTACTGTACTCAAGTTAAAGGTGTGTACATGATAAAGTTTTATCACGACTCCTTTCCTCTTATCTATATTAAATCGTATATTTTCTTAAAAGAGATTATTTCCAGAAGCTCATAATGTATAAACGAACATCAGTAAAGGACATAAGCAAACGACATTTACGGCGACTAGTACAAAGAACGTCACTCAATTTAAATATCAATCCAAACAGTTATTTTTCCTTTTCCGATAATGGTTCTACTAGTGACAGTTTGTTCACGTCAGATACAAGATCTGAAGAGTGCAGTGAACATATATCCTTACTTCCCCAAGGGAAGGATTCTGATATAGTATATACAAGGTCGGAAAACTGCATTTCATATAATGCATCAAAAAAATTATCTACAGAAGAAAGTTACGATTCAAAATATACCAATGATGTGAGAGAAACACAGACAATTGCGAATATAAGGCCTTCTTTGGCCAAATGGGCAATAATTTTTAATGTACCGCATAATGCAATTTCGGCACTGGCAAAAATTCTTCAAAAACACGAGTGTTTCAAAGATTTACCGACTGACTATACTTTATACTCTAAGAAGTTTGCTTACTAAAAATGTTGACCCAGGAGAGTATTTACATTTTGGTATATTGCACGGAATCCTTAGTATTTGCAATGAAGAACTGATAAAAAAAGTTAACAAAATTGAAGTTAGTGTTAATGTTGATAGTTTGCCTTTAAGTAAGTCTACAGGAAGCTGTTTTTGGCCCATACTGGGGAAAATTCATGAAAGTCAGAACATTTTTGTGACTGGACTCTTTCATGGCAATGAGAAACCAGCAATCGCAAATGATTTTTTAAGTGAATTTGTGAACGAAGCTGTTTTTTTGGTAGAATATGGTATTGAAATTTTCAATAAATGGTTGCCTTTTCGTTTTAAGCTGTTAATCTGCGATGCTCCTGCCAAGTCGTTTTTATTAGGCGTAAAGGGCCATGGAGGTTATTCCAGTTGTACAAAATGTACTGTTGAAGGGGAGTACAGAGAGCGAAGAGTATGCTTCCCAATATCGAAAGCTCAGAAAAGAACCGACGAAGATTTTCGCAGTCATAGCGATGAAAACTATCATATTAAGGAAACAATTTTACAGCGAATACCGCACTTTGGGCTTGTAACAAATGTGACGTTAGACTTTATGCACCTTGTATGCCTTGGTGTGATGAGACGCCTCATTTACATTTGGACGAAAGGAGAGCTGAAAGTGAGATTACCACATAGAAAAGTAGAAGCCATATCAACATTATTAAAAGAAGTTAGAAAATATACTCCAATGGTATTCGCAAGAAAGCCCAGATCATTGCATTATGTCAAAGTTTGGAAAGCTACAGAGTTTAGGCAATTCTTGTTGTACACTGGACCTTTTGTACTAGTCAACATATTAGATAATGTATTTTTTAAACACTTTTTAACATTACATATCGCCTTTAGAATCCTTTGTAGCCCGGGTGATATTAATGATGAGTATGTTGAATATGTAACTGAGTTGTTACAACATTTTGTGAAAAGTTTTGAAATTTTGTATGGGGCACATTACATCACACATAAGGTTCATAATCTTATACACATAACTGAAGATGTAAGAAATTTCGGCAGGGTAGATAACTTTAGTGCATTTCCTTTTGAGAATTATATGCAACTACTAAAAACAATGGTCAGAAAATCAGAAAAACCATTACAACAAATTGGTCGCCGCTATGCTGAGATTTCGAATGTATAAAAAAGCACCACCTTGAAGAAAACAGTAAAAAATTTTCGCCTTGCCTAAATTCGCAGCATAATTCAGGCCCTCTAATGAAAAGCACTACAGATCCTCAGTACAAGCAAATAAGAAGCAATGAATTTAAAATTAAACTAAATAATGCAGCTGTCTTTTGATGGACGGAAAGTAGTAATAGTATTGAACGTGGCCAAATGCGTTAACAAAGGGAGTTTTTTAATAGTAGGGAAACAATTCGAAAAAGTCGAGAATTACTATGATGATCCGCACATATCATCAGATGTTCACATATTCAAAGTAAGCAAACTTTCCGATCATCTTCAGACATGGCCGCTCACCTCAATTCAAAGAAAAGGCATGAAAATTCCATGCAACGATTTCTTTATAATCCTAAGTCTATTACATTGCAAAGATAGCAACTCCGAGCAACTGTATTATTAAAACGTTATTATTTTTACTCTCTACGTAGAAAATAAAATGGGGGACGAAGATAAATATTTTATAGTTGAATTTGGCGGTGGAGTTGAGTGTGTGCCAAAAAATTGGATTTCATCAGATGGTTTGTTTTGTCATTGGCCCGATAAGAAAAACATTCAACAGTATAAGAAAGCTGTCAAATCAGCTGAGTCTATTGAAAGCAACTGGACTGTATATCCCATAAAAAGATAACTTGGTAGTGCAAGTATAAGTCTAAATTTTAGTTATTATTTTAAATTAGCGTTGTAATTTTTTCGGTATTTCCGAAAAGAATTGTACTACATACTGTATGTATAACAAAATGCAAAACAAATAAAAATGTATTACTTTCGTCAAACAAATCAAAAGCACAATACTTTGTAATACTAGACTCGTACGAAAAAGGACAAGAAAACTTAATGGCATCGCTCTACACATCTGATCTTAATACCGAAGACACCGAACTTACAGAATGTGACAGACGCCGAAAAAGGAGGAGACCTGCTGTTCCCACTGACTCTGAAAGCGAAGACGATATACATGAAAATTTAATAAGAAAATTGCCTAAATTTCCATCTTTGGGAAGTCGAAAATCTTTTGGCTCGAATACTGCAAATGATCAAATTGGTGACTTTTATTATAAAATTATGTACTTATAAGGGACCATGATTGTAATAATTGTAATAATAATCTGTAGGAACACCAGCTTCGACACCCCATTGTTCAAGACAGAGTACTCCACGCACCTCATATTTTTCAGAAATTCAAAATTGGCAATCTGCTAATACAGGAAAGGAGAATTGTGGTGGTAAGTTGTTATCATTATATAAAAAAGTGTTCTGCTTTTTCCAATACTCTGCGTTTAAATATTTGAGAATTTCTTTTTATAGATTGTCAAAATTTTAAAGAATATAAAAGACTTATAACACTGTTAGATTATAAGTTAACAACTGTAGTAGAAAACCAAAAGCAGATTTTGGAGTTATTACTAAGCAACAACGTTGAATCAACGTTGAAATGGACCAGTTTGATGTTCGACTCGAGAAGACAAGGAATATTACCGAAAATTGGTTTGTTCAATTTTATACTCCTGAAGCTATACTCAAAAAGATATTTTGTTAGAAAAATCAATTAAAACATTATAATGTTGGGAATTCAAAGTCAAGTGTATTTAAGTTATTACCAAAACTACTTTCAAATGAAATAGCGGTCAAATACAAGTTTTACGGAAGAAAAGGAAAGATGGAATTTAGGCAGCTAGCAGTATACAATTTACTATTAGGTAAACTATATATAGATATTCTTATAGATAGATATATATATATATATATACTTTAGACATCGTACAAACAATTTTGTAAAATTCTTTATCCAATATTTACAGACACTGTTCGTGCCGATCCTAGAACAGCCAATGTCACAAACAAAGAAGTAGAAGACGCGATTCAAACATGGTTACGCCATGCTTCTGAACGAATAACCAGGGAACAGAAAAAGTAAGGAAGTTATTATTGAACCGTTTTCAAGATATTTATGCTCTCATTTATTATAGGAGTATTCTGAGTACTGATAATTCGGAGCACTAATTTTTTCTAAAAATGTGTCATTATAACTTATGTAATTTAAGTATCTTATAGCACATATTATATGCTTGTATTATTAAATTTGATATGCTTTTTATACTTTGTTAAATTTATTTTATTTTTATAATTCGAATGAATAATGCTTACATTGGGAATAAATTTTGATACACCAAATTAAAAAAAATCCTTATTTTATCTGGTTTGCCTTCATAGAAGTTTCCCATGCTAGTGTGTATGTGTATATGGTATACACTTCTTAATCAAATTAGAGAAGCAGGGGCGGTTGAAGATATTCACTTTAAATTCATTCGTTTTAAGAATACATGAAAGAAATATGTCTTAAATGGGAAAGATTTCGCAAACTTAAATATACTACTTTGATAATATGATTCCATGCACCACATTTTTGTGAGTTTTCTTAGGTTATCCAAATCTAGTACCTTAAGACGTACTATTGTAATTGAAGCACATCCGTAAGTGATTGATTTGAAAGATTATCGAGAAAAATTATGGCGAAAAAGTTAAAAAATCTTTTAAAAAGAATTGCCAAATGAAGAATAAAATTGTTGGTTGGAAGCAGCCTCGTATCTGTTCTCGTTGTCCGAAAAGGAAAAAGATATATCTAGAAAGTTTCTGGTTTTACTTTCTAAATTTTTAAATATATCAGTAATACCTTTCTGGGAATTTAGACATAAATTTGGAGCTCTTAACAGGCCTTCAAAAACATGATCCGCTGGAATCTTTTATTACTTAAGTAGTTACACTATGGCGTTTCTGGCGCACTGTTTTAGCTTCCAGTATTTCGCCACAGATGTCGCCACCGTCGCTACGTGGGTTGAGTCCATACTAAATGTGGGTTTGTGTCTTGGCTGTATGGGTTTATGGTTTCGATGTTGGGGATACGAGACCACTTTGGGGATGCGAGACCACTTTGGGGATGCGAGACCACTTTTAGCATTCTCCAGCATAGGGAATTAACATAGGATTTCGATTTTGCTTCTGGAGTTCGCTTATTTTTCATCTCGGACTCGTAGCCTCTAAGTTGACATTAAGTTTTTCATCTCGAGTTTTGGGGATACGAGATCACTTTCAGTACTATGCAGCTACTGCGCCCTAGCGGCATTAGCCGATACTACCAGCATGCTCCTGTGTGTCTTGACTGTGCTGGATTAAGTCTTGGATGCACCATTGAGTCTTGACTGCACCCAAGCGGGATTAAGCGGTACTACGGGGATGTGTCATTTCGTCTTGACTGCGCCCTAGCGGCATTAGCCGGTACTACCAGCATGCTCCGGTACTACGGTTTTCGTGTGTATGTATGTGTGTGTGTGTGTGTGTGTGTGTGTGTGTGTGTGTGTGTGTGTGTGTGTGTGTGTGTGTGTGTGTGCGTGTGTGCGTGTGTGTGTGTGTGTGTGTGTGTGTGTGTGTGTGTGTGTGTGTGTGTGTGTGTGTGTGTGTGTGTGTGTGTGTGTGTGTGTGTGTGTGTGTGTGTGTGTGTGTGTGTGTGTCGTTACATTATAAGAGATCTGGATCACTTTTTTAAGCCTCCAGGATTTCAGCACAGATGGCGCCACCGTCGCTGGGTGGTTTGAGTCCATGATAAATGTAGGCTTGTGTCTTGACTGTATTACTTTGTGCCTTGGATACACCATTGTGTCTTGGATGCACCACTCTATCTTGGGTGCACCATTGAGTCTTGGATGTTGGGGATACGAGATCACTTTCAGCACTCTTCAGCATAGGGAAATAGCATAGGTTTTCGATTTTGTTGCTGGAGTTCGCTTATTTTTCATCTCGGCCTCGTAGCCTCTAAGTTGGCATTAAATTTTCATCTCGAGTTTTGGGGATACGAGATCACTTTGGGGATACGAGACCACTTTCAGCACTCTCCAGCATAGGGAAATAGCATAGGATTTCGATTTTGTTTCTGGAGTTCGCTTATTTTTCACCTCGAGTTTTGGGGATACGAGATCACTTTGGGGATACGAGATTGAAAAGTCTTACATTTTATGACGAATTGTTATTTTATTTTCAATAAAATTTCTCAATCAGTCACGCTGTTATGAGATTTGATTGATCATAGTTCACATGAAGCTGATAAGAATATGATAATTTTATCTTCATCCTATTGGGGTGATCACATTATTTTCTTACCATTAGGTCCACTCTCATCCTAATTAATTAAATGTTTTGATGAATGAAGGTGGTGTTATGATATTAATGTAGTATGATATCTTGTCTTAGATGAGTAATGGAAGTTGTTTGGGAGCTGTGAGTAAGGAATAAAATCCTTATCAGCAAGGTCGCTTCATATTTATCTGTCTAAAGTGTCATCCAAATGGTGTTGTATGAAGGAGGAAAAACTGATAATTCTTCAAGCCCATAGTAAAGACCGTTGGTGGAGGTTGAGATTGGGTGCTGTAAGTTGTGGATTAAATTGAAAGTTTTGATGGATGGTTTTTGACATAATATAAATCTAGTAGGATACGAAAGCTTCAGTGAAGAGCGTGGAAGAGGAGAGTGTTATTTGTTTACCTTTAAATCTTAAGTTTTATAGCAAGAATTTTTTCTTTCAGTTGACTCGGTGACTAGATAAGAACGTGTTGATTTCATGTTCATAATTTCATCTTGTGGTGAGCATATGAAAGTAGCAGAGTTTTTTATAAATCAAGCATGTATGCTGTTATGAGATTTGATTGCCTCCTATATCTAAAAAATAGTTCACATGAAGCTGATATAGTATTGATGCAGGTACATTGTTTACTTACCACTAAGTTGAGAGTGGGTTAAATTAAAAGCTTTGATAGAAGAACGCTGTGTTATGATATTAATGTAGTATGATAAGTTGTTTGAGGTGAGTAGTGGAAGATGTATGGGAGCTATGAATAACCAGTAAAATCCTAGTCTCGCTTGATATTAATCTCCTCTAAAGTATCGTCCGAATGATGGAGTATGAAGGAAGAAATAATTGATAATTATCCAAGTCCATAGTGAAGATCCTAGTAGGGGGTTTAGAGTAGGTACTGTATGTTATGTATTAAGTTAAAAGTTTTGATGGATGGTATTTGGTATTTATCTCCTCGAAATGGTGTTGTGCGAGTATCAGAAAGGTCGGAAAAAGTTGAGAATGCTTCAAGTTCAATGGTGAAGACCTCGATGTTGAGAGTGGGTATTTGGAATGATATAATTCTAGTAGGATATGGAAGTATTATTTATTCATCTTTAAATCTTACCATGAAAGTAGGTTGGGAGTTGATTAAATTAAAAGTTTTAATGAAAGAAGGTTGAGTTATTATATTAATATAGTATAATATGTTGCCTTAGATGAGTACTTGAGAGCTGTGAGTAATATGTGAAATATGTTGTAGATGAGTAGTGAAAGTTGAAAATGTAAGGTTCCCAATTTCTTTACTGAAAAACAACAACAACTGTAAATAATATATACAAAATCAATTTTTCACCCAATATTTATCCACATCAAATTCATTATCTATGTAGTTTTATATCTTAAGTTATAAACTTTTTTCTCTGTATTTCACATCCAAAAAGCGATCCAGAGCAAATGTCTGTGTTAGGCTATGAGAGTTCGGCAGCAAAATCCCATGATATTTCTTATCATCTGCCTTGCTCTAACACATTAGGAAGCTTTAGTGAACATCTCACTCGGGACTTGGTCATACTTGCTAGCTGTGGATATGTATGTATGTAACACTGAGATGAATTAATATAATGTTGTGTAGTGTAAAAGAAATACTTTCATGGGTGATATGGGGATTGAATCGATGTATGTTATGCACTAGATTGGTGGTATATGTCCTTATTTGATTGAAGCAAAATAGTTTCACGACTACCTTACCAAGATTTAAATATAGTTCAAATTCATAAAAATGTTGAATCGATGTCAAGAACATGTTAATACTTGTTTTGAGCACGAGCAGTGGAAATCGTGATCATTGCAGCATGTTATGAAATTCAATATATAAAAATAGACCACATGAAGGTTATAGGAGTGGGGAAGTGCTAGATATCAGCATGACGTCATCTTGGTTTTGCTGTTTTCAAGTGCTGCACCTAAATAAGTTTTCTTAGCAGGGATGTTGTAGATATCAGCATCAATCGAATTTCACAATATAACATCACCATGAACAGATTCTAGAAGATGTCAGTGGGGGTTCTTGGTTACAAAGCTTTTACAGGATTCGAGTGCAAACGCCATTTCTTGAGTAAAGTTCCCTAGGGACATTAGCCGGTACTACCAGCATGCCTTGCTTTTGCTGTTTTTCTTTTATTAGCGGAGAAGTTGTAGGTATCAGCATGCGCCTAGGCTTTTACAGGATTTGAGTGCAAACACCATTTCTTGAATAAGGTTCCCTAGTACCAACTGCCTTGGTTTTGCTGTTTGCTTTTATTAGCGAGGAAGTTGTAGATATCACGTGTGATGTCATCTTGGCTCTTGTGTTTACAGGTGCTGCACCTAAATAAGTTTTATTAGCGGGGAAGTTGTAGATATCAACATCATTCGAATTTCACAAAATGACATCAGCTTGGTTTGATGTTTTCTTAGCATTATTATTATTATTGGGTTTAGGGGGTGTGTGTATTGATCATTCGAGTGCAAACTCCATTTCTTGCCTAAGGTTCCCTCGCGGCATTAGCCGGTACTACATATGTTGTTCATCTCGGACTTGGGGATACGAGATCACTTTCAGCACTCTCTAGCAAATGGAAATAGCATAGGATTTCGATTTTGTTTTTTTGGAGCTCGTCTATTTTTCATCTCGAGTCTTGGGGATACGAGATCACTTTTAGCACTCTCCAGCACAGGCAAATAGCATAAGTTTCGGATTTTGTTTCTGGAGCTCGTTTATTTATTTATCTCGAGTCTTGGGGATACGAGATCACTTTGGGGATACGCATGATATAGATCAAAAGTGATACCTATGGATTTCATAACGAAAGTAGGTTCACTTAATCTGCAAACAACAAAATTTGCTTGAAAGCCACACCTGATGTGAGCAATAAACTTTCTTGCTTCAATTATCACTCTTACGCGACGAGTGCCGGAGAAAATATATTAAGTATAGTCTAAAATACGCATTGGAAATACAAATTGTAATATGGTTATAATGCCATTTACTGAAATAATTTGTTTTAATTACATTATAGCTTAAATCGAAAGTCTTTTTTTCTTTAGTTCCTAGTCCTTATGCCTTTAGACCAAGACGGCTTTAGAAAATTCCTTGTGCACCATTTTCATAAATAACATCTTTCCGTCTTTATTTTTTGCGATCTTTGTTGGAATATCCTGATTTTTCGAGCTGTTTGTAGGGGACAATCGACTCGTTTTTGGATGAAAAACTTTCTTCTTTATTTCTAGAAAGCATCGATTTCAGAGATGTAGACTGAGCCTTATATGAATATTCTTTACGACTTTCGTCCGTAGGCTTTAGAAGGTTTGTAGTATCCTTAGAACTCATGTTGAAATTATTACGTAATTAGGTTGCCAACAGCGGTCTGTTTGGGTAAAGAACAAAACATCAAATGAAAAACAAGTTATGAAACTATTATTTATATGTATTTGATACGTGGTCTTGGAGGCAGCAATTTGTCCTTGACCTCTGATGTCACCTTAACCTTTGAAACCGAAAGTGTCTGCTCTTGGGTAACCTTTTGAAACCAATAGTGTCGAATCTTGGAGGCTACAATTTGACCATGATTCAGCTTCGACAAGAATATGGTAATTTTATCTTCGTAATATTGGTGTGGTGGGCCTAATTTTTCTTACTATTAATGAAAGTGTATCATACAGTGAATAAACAAGCCTTGTCAATAAATCACTTGGATGATGAGTATTGCAAGTTGTATGGAGGATTATAATTAACTGTGAGTAAACAGTAAAGAAGAAGATTTCTGGTAACTGTATGTTCCATACATAATCTTACAGGTGGAAGAACCTGTTTAAAAGCTTTAGGCTGTTATCAGACCCGTTTGAAAAGCTGTTAAGCTGTTATCAGAGCTGTTACAAAAGCTGTTAAGCTGTTATCAGACCTGTTTAAAAGCTGTTGAGCTGTTATCAGATCTGATTGAAAAGCTGTTAAGCTGTTATCAGAGCAGTTTGAAAAGCTGTTAAGCTGTTATCAGAGCTGTTTGGAAAGCTGTTCACCTGTTAAGAGAGCTGTTTGTGAAAGCTGTTTATCTGTTATCAGATCTGTTTTGAAAAGTTGTACAGAATCCCCCGCGGCGTAGTTGATTATACTAAAGTAAGGTTGTAGCCTCTAAGACACACACTTCCGGGTCAAGGTCAAGGACCAAATGCCCTTCCGTGTTCAAAGGTGATAACAGAGGCCAAGATCAAGCCCACATGTCAACGTATTTTCTCACGCTCACGCTCAACCTAGCATTCTGGATAAAAGGCTCAATCGCCCGATTAAGAGCCCTCTGTAGTAGGCAAATATTATTAAAGGATACCTTCAGGAGTTCTGGACTTAGTAGGGAAACTGAATAAAAAGAATAACATATATAAAATATCATTACTGATTTATTATAAATTAAAAAAATATTAACATTTAATTCTTAGTGTATCATTCTATTGTTGGGCTTCCTGATTTCAATATATCTATAGCTATAACATATTATTTATTTTCCAATAATGTATATCTTAGACTTAAACAATTACAATTAAAACAAATTACTTCAATAAATGGAATTATAACTAATATGTAATACATTTTTTTATTTACAATACACTAGACTTAGATCATATGTTTTCTGCGGCTTCTCCTTGTTGCTCTGATGGAATTAAGTAATGTTTCCCAATGGTGGAGTATACGTTGTGCTATTAGCATTTAATTCTATGGTTGGGCTTCCTTAATTCAATACTAATGTTTTCTTTCTCACATTCAGAAATATGTGATGCTAATTCTTTAGCAGAATAAAAATAGAACAAACATCTTTCGCATGTATACAATCTAGCCTTATGTTTTGAAGTCTGTTTCCATGCAAGCCGTGAAAGATTTTTCATCCAGCAGAAATGAAGCCTGTTATTACTTTCATCATCATCATCATCATCATCATCATCATCATCATCATCATCATCATCATCATCATCATCTACATCATCATCATCATCTACATCATCATCATCATCATCATCATCATCATCATCATCATCATCATCATCATCATCATCATCTACATCATCATCATCATCATCATCATCATCATCTACATCATCATCATCATCTACATCATCATCATCATCATCATCATCATCATCATCATCATCATCATCATCATCATCATCATCATCATCATCATCATCATCATCATCATCTACATCATCATCATCATCATCATCATCATCATCATCATCATCATCATCATCATCATCATCATCATCATCATCATCATCATCATCATCATCATCATCATCATCATCATCATCATCATCATCATCATCATCATCATCATCATCATCATCATCATCATCATCATCATCATCATCATCATCATCATCATCATCATCATCATCATCATCATCATCATCATCATCATCATCATCATCATCATCATCATCATCATCATCATCATCATCATCATCATCATCATCATCATCATCATCATCATCATCATCATCATCATCATCATCATCATCATCATCATCATCATCATCATCATCATCATCATCATCATCATCATCATCATCATCATCATCATCATCATCATCATCATCATCATCATCATCATCATCATCATCATCATCATCATCATCATCATCATCATCATCATCATCATCATCATCATCATCATCATCATCATCATCATCATCATCATCATCATCATCATCATCATCATCATCATCATCATCATCATCATCATCATCATCATCATCATCATCATCATCATCATCATCATCATCATCATCATCATCATCATCATCATCATCATCATCATCATCATCATCATCATCATCATCATCATCATCATCATCATCATCATCATCATCATCATCATCATCATCATCATCATCATCATCATCATCATCATCATCATCATCATCATCATCATCATCATCATCATCATCATCATCATCATCATCATCATCATCATCATCATCATCATCATCATCATCATCATCATCATCATCATCATCATCATCATCATCATCATCATCATCATCATCATCATCATCATCATCATCATCATCATCATCATCATCATCATCATCATCATCATCATCATCATCATCATCATCATCATCATCATCATCATCATCATCATCATCATCATCATCATCATCATCATCATCATCATCATCATCATCATCATCATCATCATCATCATCATCATCATCATCATCATCATCATCATCATCATCATCATCATCATCATCATCATCATCATCATCATCATCATCATCATCATCATCATCATCATCATCATCATCATCATCATCATCATCATCATCATCATCATCATCATCATCATCATCATCATCATCATCATCATCATCATCATCATCATCATCATCATCATCATCATCATCATCATCATCATCATCATCATCATCATCATCATCATCATCATCATCATCATCATCATCATCATCATCATCATCATCATCATCATCATCATCATCATCATCATCATCATCATCATCATCATCATCATCATCATCATCATCATCATCATCATCATCATCATCATCATCATCATCATCATCATCATCATCATCATCATCATCATCATCATCATCATCATCATCATCATCATCATCATCATCATCATCATCATCATCATCATCATCATCATCATCATCATCATCATCATCATCATCATCATCATCATCATCATCATCATCATCATCATCATCATCATCATCATCATCATCATCATCATCATCATCATCATCATCATCATCATCATCATCATCATCATCATCATCATCATCATCATCATCATCATCATCATCATCATCATCATCATCATCATCATCATCATCATCATCATCATCATCATCATCATCATCATCATCATCATCATCATCATCATCATCATCATCATCATCATCATCATCATCATCATCATCATCATCATCATCATCATCATCATCATCCTGCTCATAGTTATTTTGTATCATTAATAGATTCACATGTCGCTTCATCTTGTGTTTCGTTGGTCTAACTAGAACAGTGGTGAAGGAGCGCTCTTTCTTTAGGATGCACACTTGTTTAATCTGTTTAAGCGTCATAGGAAATGTTATTCCAGTTAAATTTAGCACAGTCGAATAATGTGGATATGATGATGTCCTAGAGGAGTAAATATTTTCAGGATATAGTGCTGATGTCACAGCCCAAGCGAAGCATGCTTCACCACTATTTTTTACATTGATGCAAGCTTGCTTTAAAGCAATCTCCTTCTGTAGAGGTATATACGAAGATCCTCGGCGCTGTTCAAATTTGTTAATATGTACTACTAAATGTATAATAGGGTCCAATTTCCAGCCACTATCTTTTTTCTGAAACTCATCCAGCTGAGTGAGTATTGAATCCAAAATGTTAACTTTATACCACTCATTTAATTATCGTCCAAATTGATTGGAGCAGTTCTTGCTTGTAAATATTTAATATCTTTTATAACCTCATTGTCACCGATATCCTTAACAAAACCAGCACACAACTTTGTATTAACTTTAATATTGATATGGCGTTTTAAAATATTCTTAATACGGCGTATAAATAAATCACCAGCATCCTGTATAAATAGCTTGGGATCTGTATGTTTTATATTTACAACAATTCCAGCTCTAATTCTGTTTGTGAATACTGATTTTATTTCCTCCCACTTTAAAAAATCACTTTTTTTTACACGCTGAGTAATTCCTCCACCTCGACTGGTGGCTTTCAATAACACTCTCGGCGATTTAGTCTGTCCAATACAGCGCTCCATATGCCGATTTGTACCACTCTTTTTACTAAAAAAAACTTTCATTTATTAGCGCGGTTGAAATTTTTTTTGACTTATCGCTGAGGCTCGCCAAAATTGACTGATACCTCCTATCATTTTACATTAATATCTACTACCGCCTTCTTTCACCAAAGGTTTGAATTGAACCCACTCTCAACCAAATGCTTTCATGTTTTTTTTTACCACCCCAATAACCTTCATGTGGAACCAAGGCAGTCCGTAGTACCAACTAATGCCACTAGGGAACCTTACTCAAGAAATGGTGTTTGCACTCGAATCCTGTAAAAGCCTAGGCGCATGCTGATATCTACAACTTCTCCGCTAATAAAAGAAAAACAGCAAAAGCAAAGCATGCTGGTAGTACCGGCTAATGTCGCTAGGGAACTTTACTCAAGAAATGGCGTTTGTACTCGAATCCTGTTAAAGCTTTGTAACCCAGAAGCCCCACTGACATCTTCTAGAATCTGTTCATGGTGATGTTGTATTGTGAAATTCGATTGATGCTGATATCTATAACTTCCCTGCTAAGAAAACTTATTTAGGTGCAGCACTTTAAAACAGCAAAACCAAGATGACGTCATGCTGATATCTAGCACTTCCCCACTCCTATAACCTTCATGTGGTCTATTTTTAGATATTGAATTTCATAACATGCTGCAATGATCACGATTTCCATTTGCTCGTGCTCAAAACAAGTATTAACATGTTCTTGACATCGATTCAACATTTTTATGAATTTGAACTATATTTAAATCTTGGTAAGGTAGTCGTGAAACTATTTTGCTTCAATCAAATAAGGACATATACCACCAATCTAGTGCATAACATACATCGATTCAATCCCCATATCACCCATGAACGTTTTTCTTTTACACTACACAACATTATATTAATTCATCTCAGTGTTACATACATACATATCCACAGCTAGCAAGTATGACCAAGTCCCGAGTGAGATGTTCACTAAAGCTTCCTAATGTGTTAGAGCAAGGCAGATGATAAGAAATATCATGGGATTTTGCTGCCGAACTCTCATAGCCTAACACAGACATTTGCTCTGGATCGCTTTTTGGATGTGAAATACAGAGAAAAAAGTTTATAACTTAAGATATAAAACTACATAGATAATGAATTTGATGTGGATAAATATTGGGTGAAAAATTGATTTTGTATATATTATTTACAGTTGTTGTTTTTCAGTAAAGAAATTGGGAACCTTACATTTTCAACTTTCACTACTCATCTACAACATATTTCACATATTACTCACAGCTCTCAAGTACTCATCTAAGGCAACATATTATACTATATTAATATAATAACTCAACCTTCTTTCATTAAAACTTTTAATTTAATCAACTCCCAACCTACTTTCATGGTAAGATTTAAAGATGAATAAATAATACTTCCATTTCCTACTAGAATTATATCATTCCAAATACCCACTCTCAACATCGAGGTCTTCACTATTGAACTTGAAGCATTATCAACTTTTTTCCGACCTTCCTGATACTCGCACAACACCATTTCGAGGAGATAAATACCAAATACCATCCATCAAAACTTTTAACTTAATACATAACATACAGTACCTACTCTAAACCCCCTACTAGGATCTTCACTATGGACTTGGATAATTATCAATTATTTCTTCCTTCATACTCCATCATTCGGACGATTCCTTCATACTCCATCATTCGGACGATACTTTAGAGGAGATTAATATCAAGCGACACTAGGATTTTACTGCTTATTCATAGCTCCCATACAACTTCCACTACTCACCTCAGACAACTTATCATACTACATTAATATCATAACACAGCGTTCTTCTATCAAAGCTTTTAATTTAACCCACTCTAAACTTAGTGGTAAGTAAACAATGTACCTGCATCAATACTATATCAGCTTCATGTGAACTATTTTTTAGATATAGGAGGCAATCAAATCTCATAACAGCATACATGCTTGATTTATAAAAAACTCTGCTACTTTCATATGCTCACCACAAGATGAAATTATGAACATGAAATCAACACGTTCTTATCTAGTCACCGAGTCAACTGAAAGAAAACATTCTTGCTATAAACCTTAAGATTTAAAGGTAAACAAATAACATTCTCCTCTTCCACGCTCTTCACTGAAGCTTTCGTATCCTACTAGATTAATATTATGTCAAACTACCCATCAAAACTTTCAATTTAATCCACAACTTACAGCACCCACTCTCAACCTCCACCACGGTCTTCACTATGGGCTTGAAGAATTATCAGTTTTTCCTCCTTCATACAACACCATTTGGATGATACTTTAGATAGATAAATATGAAGCGACCTTGCTGATAAGGATTTTGTTCCTTACTCACAGCTCCCAAACAACTTCCATTACTCATCTAAGACAAGATATCATACTACAATAATATCATAACGCCACCTTCATTCATCAAAACATTTAATTAATTAGGATGAGAGTGGACCTAATGGTAAGAAAATAATGTGATCACCCCAATAGTATGAAGATAAAATTATCATATTCTTATCAGCTTCATGTGAACTATGATCAATCAAATCTCATAACAGCGTGACTGATTGAGAAATTTTATTGAAAATAAAAAAACAATTTGTCATAAAATGTAAGACTTTTCAATACAAACTCCTAGATACAAAAACACATTAATCGCTCAATTTGTCTGCTTTACTCGGACGTATTTGTTTACTCAAGATATCAAATTACCAGCCGCCTGGCCACTTTTTCTAATGCTTTAATTTCCATTACTTCTAATCATTTCATGTGTCGTACCATCCCAAGCAGTCATTTCATGTGTCGTACCATCCCAAGCAGCCGTGATCTATTTTTGCACATCGAATATCATAACATGATTATATAAAAGACACCTACGGACCACAACTGACGTTATAGTTGTTGTTGTTGTTTTTTCAGCAAAAGAAATTTTCAATTATAACTTCCACTACTCATCCAAGACATCATATCCTACAGATTAATATCAGTTGTTGTTTTCGGCTGCTGTGCGAATTTGTTTACATTATTCGAGTGCGAATTTGTTTACTTTACTGGACTGTGCGAATTTGTTTATGCAAGGAATCAAATTAGAAGCATTCCACCTGAAGAGCAAAATTAGGCATTTACTAATTTCCATTACTTATCTTAGTGAACATATCTACCAACATTCGCTCCAATCGGTTTTGCCTGATCTATTTTTAGATATATCATACATGGCGCAATGTTTATAAAAGACACCTACAGATTAAGATCATCAAATCTTTAATCCACAACTTCGATTACAGTTGTTGTTGTTTTTGTTTTTCAGCTACTAATATTAATTACACCTGAGAAGGTAAGATTGCTCATATCACGAACCATAGCCCGTAGAGGATTTCTGATGAAAATCTTACCCCTAGTACTAATACTATTGATATGAACAAAAATATGAATTAGTATTAATACTTATTACACTAATTTTCTTAGGGAATTTCACATTTATTATCTACATAAGTACACAGCTGCACACATCCACCCACGCTTCAGATAACGTTTCCTCAGCCACCAAGTAGCCCAGCCCAACATACCACAGGCACTCATACTAAAGTAAACAACTAAAACCAAACTCAAGCTGACAAGTATACAGCCCTGATATAAAATCGGTTAGGGTATTTCGCATCATTACTTAATACACATTCTACCCAAGCCTTGGTACAGGTAACATAGCCCAGTCCAAGACACCTCTGGCAGTCCTAGTCATAGTATTAGATATTGCCACTAAAGGTCTCAGCCAACCCCCAGTACCCAGACACAGGAGGGGGCACCTCAAGGTCAAATTGTAACCTCCAAGACCAGATTAAACTTAACCAGCCACCTCCACCAATAAAGATTCCCACCACTTCACAAATATTTATAGCTACGATTTCCGAGATGAAAAATAAGCGAGCTCCAGAAACAAAATCAAAGACCTATGCTATTTTCCTATGCTGGAGAGTGCGAAGAGTGATCTCGTATCTCCAAATTGATCTCGTATCCCCAAATTGATCTCGTATCCCCAAAACTCGAGATGAAAAACTTAATGTCAACTTAGAGGCTACGAGTCCGAGATGAAAAATAAGCGAACTCCAGAAAAAAATTGAATACCTATGCTATTTCCCTATGCTGAAGAGTGCTGAAAGTGATCTCGTACCCCCAAAGTCATCTGGTATCCCCAAAGTGATCTCTTATCCCCAAAGTGATCTCGTATCCCCAACATCCCAGACTCAATGGTGCACCCAAGACACGGTGGTGCATCCAAGACACAATGGTGTATCCAAGGCACATACCAATACAGTCGAAATACAAACCTACATTTAGCGTGTACTCAAACCACCTAGCGACGGTGGCGCCATCTGTGGTGAAATAGTGGAGGCTTAAAAAAGTGGTCCCGAACTCCTGCAGTGTAACCACACACAGACACACACACACGCACACACACACACACACACACACACGCACACACACACACACACACACACGCACACACACACACAAGCCGTAGTACCGGAAAATCGAAAACCTATGTTAATTCCCTATGCTGGAGAGTGCTAAAAGTGGTCTCGTATCCCCAAAGTGGTCTCGTATCCCCAAGACTCGAGATGTAAAATAAGCGAACTTCAGAAACAAATTCGAAATCCTATGCTATTTCCCTATGCTGGAGAGTGCTAAAAGTGGTCCCGTATCCCCCAAATTGGTCTCGTATCCCCAACATCCAAGACATAAACCCATACAGTCAAGACACAACCCCACATTTAGTATGGCCTCAACCCACCTAGCGACGGTGGCGCCATCTGTGGCGAAATACTGGAAGCTAAAGCAGTGCGCCAGAAACGCTATAGTGTAACTACTTACTTATATGTCCAAAGAACATCATACAGAAAATACTCGGAGTATTTTCTGAATACGTCCGACCCTATAGATGCCGGGATGTGTTTGGTATTTTCAGAGGTTATACCAAACCCTACATTAGGCTGTTCTACAAACGTCCCATAATTATCCTGTGGCAAAATCAGCACGTCCGGAGGATATTACTTTTATCCCGAAGGCATGCACTATTGACATACTGAGGATCATTTTTTGCCACGTAGAATATGTCCCAAATACCTCCGATATATAGGACTCGGGATGTGTTTTGTATGTTCTGAGGTTATACCAAACCCTACATTAGGCTGTTCTACAAACGTCCCATAATTATCCTGTGGCAAAATCAGCATGTCCGAAGGATATTACTTTTATCCCGAAGGGATGCACTATTGATATACAGAGGATCATTTTTTCCCACGTAGAGTATGTCCCAAATACCTCCGACATATACTACTCGGGATGTGTTTCGTATGTTCTGAGGTTGTACCAAACACCACATTAGCTTGTTCTACAAACGTCCCATAATTATCCTGTGGCAAAATCGGATATTACTTTTATCCCGGCGGGATGTACTATTGATATACTGAGGATCATTTTTTGCCACGTAGGGTATGTCCCAAATACCTCCGACGTAAAGAACACGGGATGTGTTTGGTATGTACAGAGGTTATCCCAACCCCGGACATTAGGAAATCCTAGAGACATCTCATAGCTATCCCCGGGAAAAATCAGGATGTTCGAAGGATATTACGTTTATCCCGGCAGGATGATCTAGTAATGTACTATGGATAATTTTGTGCTGTGTGGGAAGTGATGCAGGCTAGTTGTATTGTGGCACCCGCTTATCTAACCTAAACTGACCTTGGATATAAAACCACATCTTTACTAAAAAAACCAACAAGGAAAATTTTGCGAACAGCGAAAAATTTGTTTAATCAAAAATTAAATATAATTCAAAATAAAAGACTTACTTCAAAAGAAAATATTACCGATATTAACAGCTTACTAGCTTTATACCAGCAGGAGACCAAGAGTATTATAGAGCTCTTTTACAAATAAATAAAATACATCGCCATCTTTAACTAATTTCAATAAATTTCATGCATATGAACTAGAGTTAAGTTTATTACTTTTCTTGTTTCATGTACCGTAAGGAATTTTTTTTAGTTATGTTTTCATCATAAATCAATTTCTATATTTCATCCATATTATTAGTATCTAGTAATAAGTATTACAAACAAATTAAACTGATTCCGCATAAACAAAAATAATACAATAAGCTCTGACAAGTTTTATCGAATATTTATACCCTTGCTAGACGATGAAATCATTCCGTTTGTAATGCAAAGAGCAGAGCAAAATAAATTGGACACTCATACATAAAATTAAAATTTATTTTGATTTGTGCATGTCCGTCTGTTCGTCCGCACGATAACTCGTGAGCACAACTAAGGGTGCTGAAATTGTGTACATGGGCTTCTTTAAAAAACAAATAAATTAAGGTTCCAAAATGGGACAAATCGTGCAACCCTTTCTTCGTATTACCATACAAAACTTTGGGGGTTTCATTATATCTTTGGACATGACGTAGATAGCTGAAATTTTTTACACAAGATTTTTATAAAAATAGTAAATGAAATTTTAAAAATGAACTAAATTGGGCAACCCCTTCTTGGTGTTGCCATACAGAACTTTTGATTTTAAATTTATTTAACTTTTATGCTCATATAACATTATTGGTCTTATAGCAATTGTATATTTTTCTCGAGGTAATTTCCATAAAATTATGTAAATCTTTTGTGGTATGAATATACAATTTCAAATTTTATTCAATATTGGAGTGGCGTACGTGCTGTTATTTTGTCGTACGTATATGAAGAAAAAATAACCTTTGATAAGTTGGCGTATACGACAAACTCATACTGAATTAAATTAATTATAGCTCCTAAACTACTTTAGTAGGAAACCTAATTCAAGCAGTTTTAGTAATCTAATAAATCGGTGTAACAATGGTGCAAAATGAACATAATCCTATCGGGCAGATATTTTTTAATTGATGGTAAAACATTAAAATATGTTTTCCAGCTTTATGACCAGATGGCGTACACGACGAGCCAATATTCGTCCGACGATAGACATAAACCGTCCACTGATCCCTTTCCATGTATTGGAATATATTATAGCGCCATGTATGGAAAGTGTTTCGAATTGAACTTTAATATTAGCAAATACAATAAACAACATGCTATTTTTACAACATTATTAAGGTACTTCTCGCAAATTGTAAATTAATTGTACTTTTCGTGAAAATTGTGATATTTACATATTTTTCATATATTTTACTTACATTTCATCAACTACATTTAATATTATTTTCCTCTGATTATACTGACTGTTGAATATTTATATTTAATATAATATTATTTTTTTGTTAATAATGGCACTTTGCAAGATTTGCTCCACTAAGGTTGCTGGCAAAGAAGCAGTATGTGATGGTATTTGCGGCAATGTTTTCCACGCTACATGCTTGAAGCGAAATACTCCACCTTCGTTTTCTGGGCACACCACCTGCAGTGAATGCTCTGATTCAAGCGTTGTCACGTCCTACGACTCATGAAATGTTTTTCGGGGGTAATCTCTGGGGACCAGTCTCTTATGCTCGATAAAATTAGCCAGTTTTCAGCCCATCTGTCTAAACTTGAACAATATTATGATGATGTGCACATATTGAATTGTAAGATGGTGAACGTTCTCAGCTCGACTGGCACGTTGAACTCTAATTCGATTGCGATACTTGAAAAGACTCATGAAATATCATCAAAAATATCTCTTGTATCGAGGACCTTGGATGATCTCCACTCCGTGGTAGCAACATGTGTTGCGCCTTTGACATTCAGTGCTAACAGCGGGACTGCTTTACCTATCATTCAGGATATCAGGCGCACTATTAAGCAGGTCAAGGGCGATATCGGTTCTATTCGTCGGCCGTATTGTAAAATTCTGCGCTTTTGGGTTCAATGGTTCATTATATCGGGAAGATATCTAGAAGAGAGTCTCGCAGCTCTGAAACTCTACAGCCTGAGCCCCAACAGTCTTCATCTACTCAGCAGGATTCGCATGTCTTAACTCCTACCTCCTCTGGGAATATTTCCTCAGCGAACATGTGTCGTCGTCAGAGACAAAGAAACCATCGCAATAGCCCAAATCTGAGAATATTTCCTCAGCGAAGGTGGTCGTCGTCAGATAGAAAGGAACTATCGCAACAGCTAAAATCATATTACTATTGCCTCAAGTATTTCTTCAGTTCGACATGAAGTTTTTCTGGATACAAATGTGGTCTCCATTGGCGGGACTTCATGTTAGGATGCCAATACCGTGGTATTGTCGAAGTGTTTGATGAAGGGACAAAAGCTTCAGTTTAGGTGGTCGGTATGTTGCGGTTTGCTTCGGTTGGGGATATTGGCTCCCCCAATGATATTCCAGCTGTAATTGGAGACGTTGTTTAACTGCGACCAGCCAGGTTTCCAAAATATGTCTTCGTCTCTAGAGTACATTACCGAAGATGAGATTACTTAACATATATATATATTATTCGACCTCCTTGATTGCCTGGAAAAAATTATCTACATTATAACATGATCGTGAGAAACGCTCATTTTCTGTGTCCTTCAAGATTTTGGTTGCAAAAAATCTGTTTCAGGTGGCCCTCTCTCCTGAGATATGTCCCCACAACTTTTCAAGCACATTAATCAATTTTATTCAGTCCATCGATCTGGAGTTTATATGTGTAGCTCTCAAGCTCTCACACAAAAACGTATATGTTGCTACAGTTTACATCCATGCTCATTAGCTAAGATATTTGACTTGCTGGCTGCATGTATTGATAGGGTTACTGAAGTTTTGCTGCCTGCCGATGAATTATTACTTTTTGGTGACTTTAACTTGTGTAGTGTTAACTAGGAACACTCTCTGGAGGATGAGGACTTGCTGCCTTCTTTCTCGGCGACTCCTCAACATTCCACATCCTTTATTGACAACATTATTTCTTCAGGCCTAATGCAGTCTAGCGGCGTTATTAATGACTCTGGAAAATCTCTTGACCTGGTATTTTCTTCCGATCCCAATGGGACTCTCGTTAAGCGTTGTTTAACTCCTATGGTTCCTTAAACATTTCATCATCCGGCACTAGACGTAGTTTTGTTTTTCGATCCTGCAACTTCATGATTTAATGCTTCTAGTAACTACTGTTATAACTTTAAGAAAGCTGATTTTGATAAAATTAATGAATGGTTGTGCGCTTGTAATTGGACCAGTGAGCTGGATGAACGTTGTAGCAACCAAAATACGAACCTACATATTCATATTTACATATTTAAAAATAAATAAAATAATTAATAAAATTTTAAAATGTAGAACGGAAAATTTGGAAAACAATGAAATATTGCATTTCGAAGTAGCCTAAAGAATTGTTCTATAAACAATACATGTGAAAATTTAAATCAAATATACATACACTTAGAGTATTAGAATTTCAGGTATAGTAAAAATTTATGAAGCATTTGAGTATGCATAGAATAAGTATATATGAAAATGTCAGATGTAAATATTCAGTAGTATTGAAAACTCGTAGCATCAAGACTACGACAGCGTACAATACGATACAAAAGTATCTCAATAAAATTATAAAAATATTTTAAAAATAAAAATAATAAAAAAAAACTAATCAAAAATTGTTAATACTTCTAAATAAAAAGAACAATTCTTTTTATTGTTTTATATATATTATAATAAAAAAATCTTTCTCTAATAAAATATTTTCTATTTTTGTTTCATGTAAATGAACAAAATCAAAACTTGCTCAAGTCGATTTCTACGAAGGAAATCTCAAAATTCATTGATGTTGGTATTAAGGAATCAACAATAAATAATAACATCCAACTACAATAAAAGTGACATTGATGAAGCTGTTTTTGACTGGTATGGACTGCTAATTTTGCTCTCATGGCCTCGTGTACGTCGGCTAATCGTTGTCTAAGTTCCGATACATAATCGTCTGATAACTCTTGTTCACCTCTGGGTGTACCAAACTTGAAGTCGATAGGTAAACGCATCTCCTTTCAGAATATGATACTTGCTGGAGTTTGTCCGGTCGTGTTGTGAACAGCTGATCGATAGGCTATTAGGAACATGGGAATATGTCGATCCCAATCGCGTTGATGATAGTCGACTACTTTCTTTAGATGCTCGACCAATGTTCTGTAGAGCTGTTCTCTACCATGCCATCAGATTGTGGATGCAGACCAGTTCTTCTGGTTTTTTCTTATCACCAACATTTTACACATCTCCTGGAAAGTCCGTGATTCGAAGTTCCATCCTTGGTTCGAATGAAGTTCCTGAGGTACACCAAATCTACTGACCCAGTTTATTATTACTTGTTCCGCAACTGTAGTTGCCTCTTGATTAGGGATTGCATAAATTTGAGGCCATTTACTGAAAAAGTCAATAGCAACTAATATGTAACGGTTACCGTTATCCGTCTCTAGAAAAGGTCCAGCGATGTATACGGCTATTCTTTCACATGGGGCTTCTACATTATACTTCTGCATTTCTCATCTGCTTCTGTGTGGCTGCCCTTTGCAAGAAGCACAGATAGTGCATCTGCGGCACCACTATTCCACATCCTCTCGCATATGTAACCAATCAAATCTTTCACGTATTTTGGAAATTGTCTTATTCACCCCAAATGTCCTACAGATGATCCACTATGCATTTCTTCTAGAACATCTTTGACCTGGGATGCTGGGACGACTATCTGCACTCAGAATGACTAGCCGTTAGTTGATTCCAACTTGCCGTTTAATATACCACTTTCAACGTGAAGAAGATTCACTCTTCGCCGAAATATCCTTCAATTGTGGTCTTTCCATGTCTTCTTTCCAAGCAAGAATGGGTGATATGTCTGGGTCTTGTCGTTGTGCTGTTCACAAGCTCTCGTATACCAACCTGTCGATCATTCCACCGTTATCAACTGAATATTTGGTGTTGCTGCTTTCTTTTCCACCCGAAAGCAATGTTTGCATTCAAGTTTGCATGGACGTCGTGAAAGAGCTTCTCCATTTCCATGGATACGTCCTCTTCGGTCTTGGATTTCAAAGTCATAAGTTTGGAGACGCTCTATCAACCTCGCCACTTGTCTCTCAGGGTTTTTAAACTGCAAAAGGAATTTCAGCGCTGCATGGTCAGTGCGAAGGATAAATTTCTGCCCGTAGAGATATTTATGGAAATGCTTGATTGAGCTTATAATGGCAAGTATCTCTTTCCTTGTAGAATAATAATTTCTCTCTGATTTTGAAAGTGCTTTGCTATAATAAGCTACCGGCACTCCTTAATCATCCCCTCCTGTGAAAGTACTGCCGCAATACCTCCATTGCTGGCATTCGTGTCCGATATAAAAGTTGTTCCCAGCTTTGGATAGCGAAGCACTGGAGTTTCACAGAGCTGTTGCTTCAATTTTGCGAAACTCTCGTTACATTTATCTGACCATATGAACGGTTTTCCTTTTTCTGTAAGTGGATGTAGGCTACTTGCTATATCTGCAAAACCTTTTACGAATGGCCTGTAGTAGGTAGATAGACCAAGAAAACTACTTAGTTGATGTTTGTCTTTTGGAACTGGCCAGTTTTTGACAGCTGCTATTTTCTCTGTATCAGGTTTTACTCCTTGTAATGAAACTATGTACCCCAAATATTTAACTTCATTTTTCTATAGAGCACATTTATTCGTACTGAGCTTCAGTTTCGCATCTCTCAGTCTTCGACGTACATCCCGTAATTTGTTTTTATGTTCCTCGAATGTCCTTCCGATAACTATAACGTCATCTAAGTAGACAAGACATGTTTTCCAGGTTAATCCACGTAAAACACATTACACAATCCAAATGGCATAACTTTGAATTGCCATAAGCCACTTTTAACTGAGAAAGCAGTTTTTTCTCGGTCCTCGGGATGTATTTTCACTTACAACTCATCAAATCCAGTGTGAAAAAATTGAAAAATAGCGTTCCGGAAAGAGTATCCAATGTGTCATCTATCCTTGGTGACAGGTAGCTATCCTTTTTCGTTATGTTTTTTAGTTGGCGGTGGTCTACACAGAATCGGGTGCTGCCATCCTTTTTCCTGACCAAAGCAACTGGCGATGTCCAAGGGCAGATTCCTCTATTATGCCTTGTTCCTTCATGGAGTTTATCATATCTGCAACTTCTGATTGTTTGGCTAATCGTAGCCTTCGTGGTATCTGCCGAATGGGCCCAGAATCTCCTGTATCGATCCGATGCTGGACGAGATTTGTTTTACCGAAATCATCATCATTGCAAATAATTCCGAAAATTGACTGATCACCTCTTTGGCATCGTTATATTGTTGCTCACTTAAGGTACTGAACCAAAGAAGTTTCTGAACCTGTTGGGTAGTAGCTGGTATAGGTTTTGTATCCTTGACATTAGTACAATTATCAAAATAAACAATTTGGTAAACGGGTTCGTATTTTCCAATTATAGCACCTTCTTTTAGTTGTACTTCATTTTCGGATGTGTTAAACACTCTGACTGGAATTAATGTTGCGCCGTTTTTCAGAGCATGCAGAGAGAGTAATATTATCACAGACCTTCGTCCTTATGTGCGCAGGATAATCTGCTCCTCCTCCTAGTCTCATAGGAATTTCTATGTTTCCATATTTGAATATCCGTCCTCCGACATCTAGATTTATTTTATATATGGTTATGAAGTCTACTCCCAGAATGCATTCATCCATTATGTCTGAAACCAGGAAAGTGTGAGGAAATAGTAGTTCGCCTAGTTGCACATCCAAGGTTATTTCTCCAAAAACTTCTGCTGCTACTCTAGTTCCTATTCTTAGTAAATATTTGGTGGTGTTGTGAAGCCATTTATTTTTACAAGATCTTCTCAAATAATTGATCTCGAAGCTCCAGTGTCGATACTGACTGCGCAATTATTTTTCGTACACTTTCATATATTACAAGACTGCTATTATTTCTCTGCAACAGGGCTACCTGAATGATGGATTCGGGGCTGTCGACCCTACCAACCAACTTCTGCCCCCAAAGTTAGTTTTCACATGTTTTCCGACTGCTCAACAGGAGAGCTGATGCGACTAGTCTCTGCTCGAATAGCTTGCTCTCTGACTAGACATCTTTTGCAATCCTTTCTATCCTTATTTGCTTGTGGTTCCATTCGTCGTCGTTTTCTGTAATCCATTTAGAGGTGTCCCGGTCTATTACATTTCCAACATCGAACAATACCACGTGAAGGAGTGCTTTGTGATGACTGCATTCTATTGCAAGTACCATCCTCCACCGAAATTTCTCTCACTCGTAGTGCACTCCGGGAAGCTTCTCTGGCAGATTCATACGCTAATGCATAGGCTAGTGCTTCTGTTGTTCATTTCTTTCCTGTTAGCCTAAACGGTTGTTTTAAATTATGATCTGCAATAGCGTTCACAAATGCGTCTGTTGCCACTTATTAAGGAAATCCGCATTTACACTAGAGTATGAAAGATAAGCTAATCTATCCCCATCAGCCTGTAGTTGTTGTAGTGACTCGCCATGCTTTTGAGTCCTGTTGCGTAACTGCAGGCGATATACTTGAAACATGGGCTCACCTCCTTAACGTAATTCTATCGCTTGTGTTAATAAAGTGAACTCACGTTGCTTTTAAATCGGTATTGTTTGTAATAGCTCCGACGCAGGACCTCGAAGTGCTAATACCAGAGCTGTAGCTTTATATGCATCATTCCATTCATTTACTTCGGAAGCTGCCTCGAATTGTCTCTTGAAAATATGCCACGAATTTTGCCGATCAAATATTGGGGGTTTGATTTTGTCTGCACCGGATATTTCATTCCCCTCGTGCCGAGGTTGTAGATTCTTCACCCGTTCCATATCTGCTTTAAGGTTACCAAGCTGCTCAGTGAATTTTTGTTGTTCCTGCTCGATTTCTTCAATTTTTAAATTCTGTTCATCCAACGAGTTTTTCAGAAAATTTTTCTGTTACTCCAAATGAGTTTCTAGACAATTCTCTAGAGAACTCTTTTGTTCGTCCAATCGGGATTCCAGAGAATTCTTTTGTTCCTCATTAGCTTTCTGCTGCTCCTCAAAAGCATTCTTCATCTGCAGGGCTGAAAGCTCCAATTTGGACATTAAATTACCCAAAATCTGTTTTATGTTCATCGTAGGTATTTCGTCAGCTTCAGGTTCTTCTTCGAAAACAAATGTCGCAGGATTCTTTTCTTCTTCTATCAAAGCTTATCCAAGTCGTGCGACTAGAACATTCTTTAGACCTGCCGTTTGCAAGGACCGCTTCCCCAACTCCACTTTCATTTCCTGTATGCGAAGCTCCTCCAGCTTACGTCCCATTACTTTGATAATTCACTCACAGTTTAATATAAAATTATCTTTCGGAATTTTCCTCTCAAGAAGGAAAGTTTCACACGATTTCACAAAATTAATCCCTCTTTGAATTTCAAAGTGAAGTGCCACCACTTTATTTCGCGATTTTATTTTACTTCTGACACCAGTTGTTACGAGCGTGGCCTTAGTTCGTTATTTAAAAAACAATATTTCGGATATAATTCAAAAATTGTTTCTTTATTTGACTTTATTAAATTATTATTATTTATTAAATTATTAAATCAACTCTTTATAGTTATCGCTAGTAATGTACTTCTAATTATCGCAATCCAATAGTTTACTTTGTTCACTTCACTGGCTGAAATCAGCCTCGATTCCTGATGTGAGAAGCGCCGTCTTTATACTCAACGAATTATCCTAGAACCTTCCTGAATATTCTGTTTTACGAACCCAAGGTTTACTAGAATGTCACTAGCCTAAAGTTGCTTCCATTTCCAACAGATGTCACTTGTGTCGCTTTATTACTCGTAACAGTATATAGAATGAGATTGGCTTTGAACCAAAGAAATTTTTGAGGTTTGTTAGCTCTAAGCGCAACTATGAGGGATACCCTTTATCGTTGCGACTCGGTAACTTAGACAGTGAGGATCTCTTAGAGACTGAAAACCTTTTGGTGACGTCTTTAAAACTGCCTTCTGTGATAACCACTGTGATATTAGTTATAATGATTTTACCCATTTGACGAAGCTTCTGCTGACTTCTCTTTAACCGAAAGGCCTGTTTTTCGATGAAGCGTCTATCTCCAAGTATAATACAAGCATAGCTCATAGTTTTTCTGGCTATCCGAATGGAGTTCCTTCCACACTCATAAAACATTGTGCTATGTTCATTGTTTCTGCTTTGTGTTATTCATTTAATTTATCTTTAACTTGTGGTATTTTTCCGAAACAGTGTAAGATTTCTTTGATTATTCCTTTAGATAAGAAGGGCAATAAGAGCGACATTTCTAATTACATACCTGTCGCTAATTTAAGTTGTATTGGTAAGATATTTGAAGCCCTGGTTTATGATGCTTTGTACTTCCACTGCAAGCCCTTCCTGTGCTCTTTTCAGCATGGTTTTATGAAGCGAAAATCTACTACGACTAATTTGTTGGAGTTTACTAATTTCTGCATTTCTGCTACGGTAAACAAGTGCAATCCACTTGTTTCACGGGTTTCAGCAAAGCTTTTGACCGAATTAATCATAAAATTTTAATTCACAAGTTGACTGTTCTTGGTTTTCCTACTGTCTTTGTCAATTGACTTCATTCTTATTTATCTGATCGTATGCAGCGAGACTTCTGAGGAAATAGGTGATACTTTTTATAATTTACATCAACGATGTATCTCTTATTTTGGGTAATTCAAGAATTCTTTGCTATGCTGACGATGCCAAAATCTAATGAAAACGTGTGTGGATCTTTAAACTCGGACCATGACACCGTTCATACATGGTGTGCTATTAACTGTCTTCCTCTTAATATCACCAAATGTACTACTATGTCCTTTTATCGTAAAGGGAGGCCATTTGAATTTAGTTATAGTTTAGATGGATGCTTATTAACTAGACTTGACAAAACCAAAGATTTGGGTGTCTTCCTTAATACTCGTCTTTCCTCCGAACATCATATTAATTCAATCGTGGCCAGGGCTAATGCTACTCTGGGGTTTGTAAAGAGATGGTCAAAAGAGTTTAATGATCCATTCATAACGAAGATCCTTTACTTCACATTCGTTAGACCCATTTAGGAGTATGTCAGTCCTGTCTGCTCTCCCTTATGCTGTATACATAAATCGGATCGAGGCTGTGCAGCGAAGATTTGTCGGACAAACGGAATGAGAAGCTTAGCATACCGTATGAGACTTCATCTAAGGTGTAAAAATCATGAGTTTGTATAGCTTAATGGTAGATGAGCGGACTGATTTGGATAGGTATTAGGTATATTACTTGCGCTTACCACTGGTGGGGGCGAGAGATAATAACTTGGATAGGATAGGCTACGGATAGGACGTAGAAAGAACTTGTTAGTGACTTTAGGAAAACTTTATTATCACTGAAAATGTTCTTATAATATATCGATTTATATATATTTTGAGAACTACATACTAAGCAATAATTACATTTATTAATGGGCAGCGAGTAATGAACTGTGAAGTATGCCTATATCGGTAATTTGCTTTTTCAACAATCAATTGCTCAATACAATTGATTAATTTAAATAAGTACATACTAAGCTGAAACTGTTAATGATTTTGCAATTGGAATTATTGCTTTTAGGTCAATATATGCTGGTTTGAGACATGTTTCCTAAACATTCTGCGCCTCTACCGTTGAATCCTTATGTACTGTAGGTGTATGGCGGGGTGTTGTTGGACTGGACGCGTTCACCCTTAAGACGAAGTCTGGATTACTAGGTGCTGGCCGTGGTTTTTTACACTTGTATTTCGTCTTGATTATGGTAATTACTGAGATTGCTGCTAGTGCGATGATGACAGCGGAGAGTGCGGAAAGTGTATGATGACCGATTGTTTGTAATGATGTCGAGGTTAGTTCCTTGTGATACTGTTCCTGTTCTTTAATGACTCCAAGTAACTGATCTGATGATTTAAGAACGGGCTCCATTTGTAGTAACTCAGGCTCCTGAAGTGCAGTACTCTTACTTTTCGTGATGTTTAGATCCATTGGCTTACTGAACGACGAGCGTGCAGATGTATTATGGAAAACTTCAGCTATTAGAGTGTTCTTCTTTGTTTTGATGACGCATTCCCTTGTAATTTGAATGATACCAGTTCCTTTTAATTTAACATCTTCTCGAATTCCGTTGCATTTTACTCCTGCTACAATAGGAGATGTAGCGACAAATAACCATGTATTAGCCATGTATAGATGCTTCCATATAATACTTGGTATTTTTAACGCCTTCACTGGACAAGGTTGTTTTTCTTGGCGATATTAGATTTCATCCACTATACAGTTGGGATTTGTCTCTATACTGCTGATGGTGGTTGGTAGGACGTTTATCCTCGCTAATACAGCTCATTTTCGGAAAGTTCAAAATATGTCTGTATATTATAATTGATAGCGAGTATTGTGTTTGGTATATCAGCTATCAAATATGTATTGTTCTCTAATCTCTTTGGAATATGTGTTATCTTAATTATACTGTATTGGTCTGCTTCGATTATGTTGAAGTATCCAAGTAGAGTAATGCTTGATGTGTTCCTGGATGTGTTTATTCTGTCTTCTGGAACGTTTGTAATATAAAGGCTGCCTGGGAGTTTGCTGGATGCATCCTTAATAAGGGTTCTTAATTTACTTGGTAGCGAGTATTGTGTTTGGTATATCAGTTATCAAATATGTATTGTTCTCTAATCTCTTTGGAATAGGTGTTATCTTAATTATACTGTATTGGTCTGCTTCGATTATGTTGAAGTATCCAAGTAGAGTAATGCTTGATGTGTTCCTGGATGTATTTATTCTGTCTTCTGGAACGTTTGTAATATAAAGGCTGCCTGGGATTTTGCTGGATACATCCTTAATAATGGTTCTTAATTTACTTGGTGGTATAAATTCAAGCAGACTGCCTTTTCCTAATAGGAATGCGAGGATTCTGACATACTGTCTTTCTAATTCATTCAATAAATTTGTTGCTAGTTGGTATGCGGTTAAAATGTGTAGATTTATTACGTTGGTGTTGATCTTTGAGAACCAACCTTGATCTGCATTAATTTCTTTCAATGTGCTATTTAACTTAGTTGTGAATGAATCTATTTTCTCTGTAATGAGTGTTTCCGTATCATTCAGGTTGGAGATTGTTGTCAACATAATGGATGATTGACGCAATTATGCTTGCTGCAATGTCTGCTGATTTTGTTGTAGGGTGGAGATATCAGTATAAACTTGGTCATTTACTCCGAAGACGTATTGTAACGCTTCGCCAAGAAGTCCTCTTTTTTTTCGATGATGATTTTGGTCATTTAAGAAATTTATTTCTTGCAGGAGGTATTGCCCCTGAATTTTCAAATGATGGAGCAATTCTTCGCAATGTATTTCCTCAGATAACTTCAACGACGCATCGCAAACCGTTTGCATTTGCCTGATCGTATTTTTGACTCAATAACTGTCTGCTGTTGTATTGAGTGGTAACGTGAGTTCAACTTGTAGCGTTCCACGACGAAGTCTTGCTTCTCCGATGACTTCGATGTATAATCCTGGTTGTGGATGAGTTATGGTATATGCGCAGTTCCCTAAAGATATTACACAGAGAATACTTTGGCTAGTCATAGTTGAATTCCACAATGATGGCGGTTTTCCCTGTCTTTTAGTCGTAGCTTGATCATGCTCGGCTCTTAATGATGACTTCAGTGCTTCATATTTTTCCCTGGCTTACTGTTGCTTCTCTAACGGTACTAGATAGCTATATCCGCTGACTGGGCGGATTCGAACTTTCTTATGGCTTTGTAGACTTCTTTGGAGAATTGCTTGTTCAATCTCCTGTATATATCTCTTCTTTCCAAGTTGTTTTGCTTGTTCAATATCTTGTATATATTTTTTCTTTTCAATTTGTTCGACAGGAGCTGGATCGGACAGTTTCCGTTTACTTGCTTCCGTTTTCTTCGGTGATTTATCATTTGTTGCGGCAAGGTTATTGTCAATTTGAATGGAGTGCGTGAATATGTCGTTAAGTTGGGTATGTTCTTTTAATTTTGATAGTTCCTCATTCATACTATCTTCCATTGGTAATCGGCACAGTTTTGCTATTGGTCGTTTCAATATTGTATTGTTTCACAACGCAATGTTACTACCCGTGTTTTATCGTCTTTTCCAGGATGTACTGCTGTTATTCTTGCCAATCTCCATTTTGAAGTAGGTAAATTTTCGTTTTTCACCAGTAATAATTCACCAATATTATAGTTGATTTCTTCCATTTTGGTCTCTGCTGAAGTCGGGATAAATATTCACTTGACCAAATTTTCCAAAAGTCATCACTAAGCTTGTTTACCATTTTCCATCTTGTGAGGCAACTATTCATTTTTTCTTCATTTGTTACATGGGGTGGACTTAATGGTGCCCTCCCCATTACGAAGTGACCAGGAGTTAGAGCGTTGCAATCTGATGGATCATTACTTAGGGGGCAGAGTGGTCTTGAGTTGAGCCTTGCTTCAATTTGGTTTAAGGTTGTTGTTAATTCTGCGAACGTAAGTGCTACATCTCCCACTATTCGTTTTAAGTGGAACTTTATAGATTTTATTCCAGCCTCCCACAGTCCACCCATATGAGGTGCAAATGGTGGGTTGAAGTGCCATTGTATCCCGTCGGATGCAATTAAATCTGCTACTTCCTGTGTGGACATTTGAATAGCTAGATGTACGTCTTTTTCAAGTATTTTCTGAGCACCAATGAAGTTAGTGCCGCAGTCACTATATATGTGTTTGCAGTGACCTCTTCTAGCCGTAAATCTCTTGAAAGCTGCTATGAATGCGTCACTCGTTAGATCACTTACGGCTTCAATATGAACGGCTTTGGTGGATAGGCACACGAATAATGCTATATATCCCTTGTACAGTTTCGTTCTTGCAACTTTTGAGGGTTTCAGTTGTATAGGTCCAGCATAATCCACGCCTGTGTGCATGAACGGTGGTGATGGTATTACTCGTGGTGACGGTAGGTTTTCCATAATCTGTTGGCTTGTTTGTGCCTTAGCACGGAAACAGATCTTGCAGTTATGGATGAACTTTTTTATAAGACTGCGAGAATTAGTTATCCAATACCTTCGACGTAAGTAGGCTTGTGTTGACTGATTTTCTCCATGCAATGTCTTGAGGTGGGCATCTTGTATGATAAGTTGTGTGAGGTGGGATTGATGTGGTAGAGTTGCTGGATGACGTTCTTCGTAAGGAAGTATTGAATACTCCAAGCGTCCACCAACCCGTAATATGCCTTCTTCGTCAATAAATGGGTTTATCGGTAGTAATTTGCTTTTTGGTGATACTGCTTTCTTTTGTTGTAACCTTTGAATTTCTGCTGCTTAACCTATACGTTGATTATAACCAATTATAATATCGGGGGCCCTTTCAAACTCCTGTCTTGAAGGATTCTTACCCGCCATGATATTGATATTTTTGCATCTGTCGATAAAGCGTTTGCAGTAGGCAATTACTCTGATGCATTTCTTTAATGATGAGAATTTGCAAAGGGGGATGTTTGGCGATACTATACTTGTTACCACCGTGATGTTCTTTTCGAGTAACTCTTCGGAGTTATCGACTATTTGGATTGCTGGATTTGGCCAGCATTCTTTATTTAATTTAAGCCACGAGGGTCTGCTCCACCAGAGCTTGCGTTCCTTAATTTGGTGTGGATTGACTCCTCGTAATGCGCAGTCTGCTGGATTATCATCTGTTTTGACATAGTTCCATTGACCTGGACTACTTGTTGCTCGAATCTCTTCAATCCTGGTTGCCTCAAAAATGGTTTGTTTCTTGGTAGTTCCTTTGATTCTAGCAATGGTTATCATAAAATCTGACCAAAGGTATATCGCCGGGTTTATTAGCTCTAAGGTTTTTATGGATTGTTCCATTAATCTGCTTAATAATTCCGCACTGCACAGCTCGAAACGTGGGATTGTTAATTTTGATTTAACTGGGGCTACCTTAGATTTTGCTGTAAGTAGTTGAATTGCGGATTTTCCGGCTGTTGTTATTGATTTACAGTAGATGGCTGCAGCATAGGTGTGTTCAGATGCATCACTGAATCCATGTAGTTCTATTTTTTCAAGATTTTGATCGTAATTTATCCATCGTTGGATTTTTAGTTCTTCCAATTTCGACATTTTTTGTTGGTAATTTAGCCATTCAGACATTATTTTTGGAGGAGGAACTTCGTCCCAGGATATGCCTGATTTCCACAACTTTTGGATCATAAATTTTGCACGTAATGTGACTGGCGTAATCCATCTAAGTGGATCAAAGATCTGAGCTATCTTTGACAGTATCAGTCTTTTGGTTAATATTTCGCTTGATATGCTGGCATTCACCTTGAAATGAAAAGTGTCCGATGTTGGATTCCAATGAATGCCAAGAGCTTTGATTGTTTTGTGTTCGGAGATTGTCAAAATTCTTTTTTCTCGTATATCCTCCGGTATTGTTTTTAAAATTTGTTGGTGGTTACTTGTCCACTTCCATAATTTAAAACCACCAGCCTTTAGTAGACTTATAAGTGCGGTTTGAAGTAGTTGAGTATCTTCCAACGTATTGCCTCCAGACATCACATCATCCACGTAAAAGTCTCTAAACACACTCTTACTGGCTTGAGGGTAGTTATCTTTCTCGCCGCTGGCTAGTTGTTGTATGGTCCGAACTGCCAGGAAGGGAGCAGATGTTGTTCCATAAGTCACGGTTGTTAATTTATATTCCATCACAGGTTCATTCGGATTGAATCTCCAAAGTATTCTATGATAATTTTGATCTACTTCCGCTAATTTAATCTGGCGATACATTTTCTCGATGTCAGCTGAGAAAACGTATTGATGCTTTCGCCAACGGAGAAGTATCTGATATAGGTCCGGCTGCAACCGAGGTACAGCAAGCATGTTATCATTTAGGCTAATACCTGTAGAGGTTTTCGCAGATGCATCAAATACAACGGTTAATATGCTTTAAATATATGTATTCTAGAATGAATTTCTTGTATTCTTCTTCTAAATATTTATTCGAGTAGAACTTCTTTTCGGTTTGGATTAGCCGGGCCAATGCCTGTTTTCTGGATTCTCCTAGCGGTTTCGATAATTCCTTAAATGGAATTTGAACATCATATCTGCATTACGAACATGAGTTTTTCGATAGTGTTGCTCACATGTATCATCGTCTGATTTGGTGCTGGACTCGGTTGGCGTTTCTTCAATTTCCCAGAAACGTTTTAATTGGTCATCTACATCCGTTTGGGATATCATGGCTACTAGTCTGACTTGTTCTTGCGTATGTGGTATCTTGCCGGAGATTATCCACCCGAATTCCGTGTTTTGTGCTAATATATTTTTATTTGATTTTCGGATTCCATTCAGCACAATGGTGGTGTATGATTCAGATCCTATTATCATTTCTATAGGTCCAGGTTGATTGAAGGTTGCATCTGCAAGTAAACAGTTTTTGCATGGTATGGAAAGGGTAGAAATAGTACTTAGTAGTTGCTTTGTCAGTTTTGGTAGTATGAGTGCCTCGACGTTGATCTGGAAAACTGATGAAAATCGTGGCTGAAGTTGAACGTCTACCTTTCCTAAAGCTGTTGGCGCTTCTGTGGCTCCTAACCCGGATAACTTGACATGAGTTTTTTTGCTAGGCAATGATAGCATTTGAACGGCTTGTTCTGTGATAAACGATGCTTGGGAACCTGTATCGATTAATATGCGAAGCAGTTCTTTTTTCCCGTTGGATGAGGTCGCCTTAATCAGGGCTGTAGCTAATAGCACTTCATTTCCTTGCTCTGCCAGTGAATTTTGTAAATGTAACTGTCTTGGCTTGCCAGAGTGATTTCGTGGTTGATGGAATTTCGGCATAAATTGTTTCGCCTTATGGCCTCATTGCGTTGTTGGGCATACAGGGATGGGAATTGTGCGCAATTATAGATTATATGCATCTTTTGGCAATAACAACATTTCTGATCGGCTGTTGTTAAGTAGTTGCGTACAATAGGAGATCTAGGTCTCTCAGAGTGCCTGAATTGTTGCCTTTGGGAATGATGACTACGATTCTTATTCTCACCTATCGCTTCTAAAGATTGAAATCTTCTTGTGAGGAATATGTAAAATACTTCATATGATGGAATCTCTTTTGCACTTGCATGGGACTGCTCATATAACTTCAGCGTCTCATAATCGAACTTTTGTAGCATAAGGTGTATTATTATTGGAGTCCAACTTGTAGTGTCCACCCCGAGATTCGTTATTCCATGCAAACAGTGCTTCATTGTGTCGTGAATTCTCTTAAGCCCGTTAGATGATTCCACTTCTAATTTGGGTAATGTAAGTAATGTCTGAATGTGGACTGATAGCAATTTTCTCTTATTTTCGAATCGTTCCTTTATAATCTCCAAAGCCATCGTATAATTGTTGTCAGAGATTTCCAAGTGATTCAAGAGCTTGCCTGCTTCGCCTTTTAGGTTTGTTTTTAAATATTGCATTTTCTCGACATTTGCCAATCTTTTGTTGCAGTGAATTAATCTCATGAATATGTCGTGAAATGCAGTCCAAATTTCGTATTTCTCTTCAAATATAGGAATGCTTAGACGTGGGAGGCGTACATCGTTTTCAGCTGCGTTGGTTATATTTGTTGTTTTCTTTTCTAGAAGTTCAATAACCATTCTCATATAAGTGCTCCTTAGTTCATCAAATTCGTTATTCGTGTATGGCACGTCATCGGGGTCTTCATGATACATCAGAGTTTCATCATGTAGGGATTCCAAATATCTGCAATCTTCGGTTAGCGTTTTGCAATAAAATTCTATGGTATTATTACTCATTTCGTCATCCACATTTATTTGTTGTAATTGTTTACGAAATGAGTCAATGCGAATTTTTTCCTTTTTGCAACGTAACGAATTTACCTTCTAATCAAAATTTTTTATATTATCTTCGGCATTTGCCCCATTCTCTGACGTATCGGTAGTCACCTTTGGTATTGTGACATTTGATGACCCACTTATAGCGGCAGCGCAGGTGCTGAGCTTATCAATTGCTTTTTATTTTGCCGTCTCCACTTGCTGGTAATAACTATTGGTGAAGTACTCGTGCTCTGGGCAATTTAATGCGACGATCTCTTGATGTTTTTGCTGAATGTCTCCCAGAGGTTGTTAATCGTATTATCTTCCTTTTTTATGAAATTCTCTGTCCTCCTATCAATGGGCTCTTTTCTTATTATTTCTAGTTGATCGCATATGGCGGTACCAGTTTTTACTTGCTGTGAACCCAGTTTTTCCATTGTCGTAGGTCAGTTTGGAGTTGAATATTGTTTTGTAAGACGATATTACACTGCTTCTGTTGTCTTTTTTTTTTTACGTAGTTTTCTTTTAAGAACTCGGGCGGTTCTTTATATTTACTTTTGTATTTTAATAGGCTCGAAGGACTATGTATAGCTCAATGGTAGATGAGCGGACTGATTTGGATAGGTACTAGGTATATTACTTCCGCTTACCACTGGTGGGGGCGCGAGATAATAACTTGGATAGGATAGGCTACGGATGGGACGTAGAAAGAACTTGTTAGTGACTTTAAGAAAACTTTATTATCACTGAAAATGTTCTTACAATATATCGATTTATATATATTTTGAGAACTACATACTAAGCAATAATTACATTTATTAATGAGCAGCGAGTAATGAACTGTGAATTATGCCTATATCGGTAATTTGCTTTTTCAACAATCAATTGCTCAATACAATTGATTAATTTAAATAAGTACATACTAAGCTGAAACTGTTAATGATTTTGCAATTGGAATTATTGCTTTTAGGTCAATATATGCTGGTTTGAGACATGTTTCCTAAACATTCTGCGCCTCTACCGTTGAATCCTTATGTACTGTAGGTGTATGGCGGGGTGTTGTTGGACTGGACGCGTTCACCCTTAAGACGAAGTCTGGATTACTAGGTGCTGGCCGTGGTTTTTTACACTTGTATTTCGTCTTGATTATGGTAATTACTGAGATTGCTGCTAGTGTGATGATGACAGCGGAGAGTGCGGAAAGTGTATGATGACCGATTGTTTGTAATGATGTCGAGGTTAGTTCCTTGTGATACTGTTCCTGTTCTTTAATGACTCCAAGTAACTGATCTGATGATTTAACAACGGGCTCCATTTGTAGTAACTCAGGCTCCTGAAGTGCAGTACTCTTACTTTTCGTGATGTTTAGATCCATTGGCTTACTGAACGACGAGCGTGCAGATGTATTATGGAAAACTTCAGCTATTAGAGTGTTCTTCTTTGTTTTGATGACGCATTCCCTTGTAATTTGAATGATACCAGTTCCTTTTAATTTAACATCTTCTCGAATTCCGTTGCATTTTACTCCTGCTACAATAGGAGATGTAGCAACAAATAACCATGTATTAGCCATGTATAGATGCTTCCATATAATATAAAAAGGCTGACGCGCTGGCTAAAGGAGCGCTGCATGCTGACAATCCACATATAGCTACACCAGGATATAAAGCTGTTACAGCGCAAGCTCGGAGGATTCAACTTGTATCAAGGAACATTACCTGGACCACAGCTGGCACATTCCCCGCTACACACCATAAAACGTCAGAGAAACCCTTCATGCCTGACTCGTCAAGGAGAAAAATGATATCGGTTACGAGACTGAGACGTGGCCACTTTCTACCGGTCAAGAGGCATATCTTCTCCAGACAATCGTGCCCTGCTTGCCCCTACTACCGAAACACAACCTTAACTGCAGCTCACATATTATATCAGTGCAAAGAACTACAAAGACTTCTTTACGAACTTGGGACATCTAAAACACCGACTGAACTCCTCACATATAGGGGGGAGGACACAGAGGCACTACTCCCTGCATTGAGGACCTACCTACAAGACGGAAATTTAGACTTCAGACTCTAACTACAGACAAACGGACTTTACTCTACCTATATATAGAAAAATTAAAATTAAATGTATATTAATATTTAAATCCTTAGGTATAAACATAGCATCTATTTCCAGCACTTATTCACTTTTATCCAAAAAAAGAAAAAACAATAATTTGGAGTATATACATAAGTTACTCTAGAACACACAACTAACTTATCCACTAACAACTGAACTAGGATAATAGTACAAAAAACTTAATTTTAGCACCTAGGTTCTACTCTTGAAATTAATAAGAACAGAATTACTTAATACAGAATACTACTTTGGATTATATAAACAAAATAGCACTAAGGATTAGCCTAATTTTAGTTAATAATGTTGAACTACTATATTTTTAGTTAACGATGTCTCCTGTCACGGACAATGTTTTCCTTTCGTTGTTCTCTTCATTTGTTAGCGCGGTTGAAATTTTTTTTTGACTTATCGCTGAGGCTCGCCAAAATTGACTGATACCTCCTATCATTTTACATTAATATCTACTACCGCCTTCTTTCACCAAAGGTTTGAATTGAACCCACTCTCAACCAAATGCTTTCATGTTTTTTTTTACCACCCCAATAACCTTCATGTGGAACCAAGGCAGTTCGTAGTACCAACTAATGCCACTAGGGAACCTTACTCAAGAAATGGTGTTTGCACTCGAATCCTGTAAAAGCCTAGGCGCATGCTGATATCTACAACTTCTCCGCTAATAAAAGAAAAACAGCAAAAGCAAAGCATGCTGGTAGTACCGGCTAATGTCGCTAGGGAACTTTACTCAAGAAATGGCGTTTGTACTCGAATCCTGTAAAAGCTTTGTAACCCAGAAGCCCCACTGACATCTTCTAGAATCTGTTCATGGTGATGTTATATTGTGAAATTCGATTGATGCTGATATCTATAACTTCCCTGCTAAGAAAACTTATTTAGGTGCAGCACTTTAAAACAGCAAAACCAAGATGACGTCATGCTGATATCTAGCACTTCCCCACTCCTATAACCTTCATGTGGTCTATTTTTAGATATTGAATTTCATAACATGCTGCAATGATCACGATTTCCATTTGCTCATGCTCAAAACAAGTATTAACATGTTCTTGACATCGATTCAACATTTTTATGAATTTGAACTATATTTAAATCTTGGTAAGGTAGTCGTGAAACTATTTTGCTTCAATCAAATAAGGACATATACCACCAATCTAGTGCATAACATACATCGATTCAATCCCCATATCACCCATGAACGTTTTTCTTTTACACTACACAACATTATATTAATTCATCTCAGTGTTACATACATACATATCCACAGCTAGCAAGTATGACCAAGTCCCGAGTGAGATGTTCACTAAAGCTTCCTAATGTGTTAGAGCAAGGCAGATGATAAGAAATATCATGGGATTTTGCTGCCGAACTCTCATAGCCTAACACAGATATTTGCTCTGGATCGCTTTTTGGATGTGAAATACAGAGAAAAAAGTTTATAACTTAAGATATAAAACTACATAGATAATGAATTTGATGTGGATAAATATTGGGTGAAAAATTGATTTTGTATATATTATTTACAGTTGTTGTTGTTTTTCAGTAAAGAAATTGGGAACCTTACATTTTCAACTTTCACTACTCATCTACAACATATTTCACATATTACTCACAGCTCTCAAGTACTCATCTAAGGCAACATATTATACTATATTAATATAATAACTCAACCTTCTTTCATTAAAACTTTTAATTTAATCAACTCCCAACCTACTTTCATGGTAAGATTTAAAGATGAATAAATAATACTTCCATTTCCTACTAGAATTATATCATTCCAAATACCCACTCTCAACATCGAGGTCTTCACTATTGAACTTGAAGCATTATCAACTTTTTTCCGACCTTCCTGATACTCGCACAACACCATTTCGAGGAGATAAATACCAAATACCATCCATCAAAACTTTTAACTTAATACATAACATACAGTACCTACTCTAAACCCCCTACTAGGATCTTCACTATGGACTTGGATAATTATCAATTATTTCTTCCTTCATACTCCATCATTCGGACGATACTTTAGAGGAGATTAATATCAAGCGACACTAGGATTTTACTGCTTATTCATAGCTCCCATACAACTTCCACTACTCACCTCAGACAACTTATCATACTACATTAATATCATAACACAGCGTTCTTCTATCAAAGCTTTTAATTTAACCCACTCTAAACTTAGTGGTAAGTAAACAATGTACCTGCATCAATACTATATCAGCTTCATGTGAACTATTTTTTAGATATAGGAGGCAATCAAATCTCATAACAGCATACATGCTTGATTTATAAAAAACTCTGCTACTTTCATATGCTCACCACAAGATGAAATTATGAACATGAAATCAACACGTTCTTATCTAGTCACCGAGTCAACTGAAAGAAAACATTCTTGCTATAAACCTTAAGATTTAAAGGTAAACAAATAACATTCTCCTCTTCCACGCTCTTCACTGAAGCTTTCGTATCCTACTAGATTAATATTATGTCAAACTACCCATCAAAACTTTCAATTTAATCCACAACTTACAGCACCCACTCTCAACCTCCACCACGGTCTTCACTATGGGCTTGAAGAATTATCAGTTTTTCCTCCTTCATACAACACCATTTGGATGATACTTTAGATAGATAAATATGAAGCGACCTTGCTGATAAGGATTTTGTTCCTTACTCACAGCTCCCAAACAACTTCCATTACTCATCTAAGACAAGATATCATACTACAATAATATCATAACGCCACCTTCATTCATCAAAACATTTAATTAATTAGGATGAGAGTGGACCTAATGGTAAGAAAATAATGTGATCACCCCAATAGTATGAAGATAAAATTATCATATTCTTATCAGCTTCATGTGAACTATGATCAATCAAATCTCATAACAGCGTGACTGATTGAGAAATTTTATTGAAAATAAAAAAACAATTTGTCATAAAATGTAAGACTTTTCAATACAAACTCCTAGATACAAAAACACATTAATCGCTCAATTTGTCTGCTTTACTCGGACGTATTTGTTTACTCAAGATATCAAATTACCAGCCGCCTGGCCACTTTTTCTAATGCTTTAATTTCCATTACTTCTAATCATTTCATGTGTCGTACCATCCCAAGCAGCCGTGATCTATTTTTGCACATCGAATATCATAACATGATTATATAAAAGACACCTACGGACCACAACTGACGTTATAGTTGTTGTTGTTGTTTTTTCAGCAAAAGAAATTTTCAATTATAACTTCCACTACTCATCCAAGACATCATATCCTACAGATTAATATCAGTTGTTGTTTTCGGCTGCTGTGCGAATTTGTTTACATTATTCGAGTGCGAATTTGTTTACTTTACTGGACTGTGCGAATTTGTTTATGCAAGGAATCAAATTAGAAGCATTCCACCTGAAGAGCAAAATTAGGCATTTACTAATTTCCATTACTTATCTTAGTGAACATATCTACCAACATTCGCTCCAATCGGTTTTGCCTGATCTATTTTTAGATATATCATACATGGCGCAATGTTTATAAAAGACACCTACAGATTAAGATCATCAAATCTTTAATCCACAACTTCGATTACAGTTGTTGTTGTTTTTGTTTTTCAGCTACTAATATTAATTACACCTGAGAAGGTAAGATTGCTCATATCACGAACCATAGCCCGTAGAGGATTTCTGATGAAAATCTTACCCCTAGTACTAATACTATTGATATGAACAAAAATATGAATTAGTATTAATACTTATTACACTAATTTTCTTAGGGAATTTCACATTTATTATATACATAAATACACAGCTGCACACATCCACCCACGCTTCAGATAACGTTTCCTCAGCCACCAAGTAGCCCAGCCCAACATACCACAGGCACTCATACTAAAGTAAACAACTAAAACCAAACTCAAGCTGACAAGTATACAGCCCTGACATAAAATCGGTTAGGGTATTTCGCATCATTACTTAATACACATTCTACCCAAGCCTTGGTACAGGTAACATAGCCCAGTCCAAGACACCTCTGGCAGTCCTAGTCATAGTATTAGATATTGCCACTAAAGGTCTCAGCCAACCCCCAGTACCCAGACACAGGAGGGGGCACCTCAAGGTCAAATTGTAACCTCCAAGACCAGATCAAACTTAACCAGCCACCTCCACCAATAAAGATTCCCACCACTTCACAAATATTTATAGCTACGATTTCCGAGATGAAAAATAAGCGAGCTCCAGAAACAAAATCAAAGACCTATGCTATTTTCCTATGCTGGAGAGTGCGAAGAGTGATCTCGTATCCCCAAATTGATCTCGTATCCCCAAATTGATCTCGTATCCCCAAAACTCGAGATGAAAAACTTAATGTCAACTTAGAGGCTACGAGTCCGAGATGAAAAATAAGCGAACTCCAGAAAAAAATTGAATACCTATGCTATTTCCCTATGCTGAAGAGTGCTGAAAGTGATCTCGTACCCCCAGAGTCATCTGGTATCCCCAAAGTGATCTCTTATCCCCAAAGTGATCTCGTATCCCCAACATCCCAGACTCAATGGTGCACCCAAGACACGGTGGTGCATCCAAGACACAATGGTGTATCCAAGGCACAAACCAATACAGTCGAAATACAAACGTACATTTAGCGTGTACTCAAACCACCTAGCGACAGTGGCGCCATCTGTGGTGAAATAGTGGAGGCTTCAAAAAGTGGTCCCGAACTCCTGCAGTGTAACCGCACACAGACACACTCACACTCACACTCACACTCACACTCACATACACATACACACACACACACACACACACACACACACACACACACACACACACACACACACACACACACACACACACACACACACACACACACACACACACACACACACACACACACACACACACACACACACACACACACACACACACACACACACACACACACACACACACACACACACACACACACACACACACACACACACACACACACACACACACACACACACACACACACACACACACACACACACACACACACACACACACACACACACACACACACACACACACACACACTCACACGCACACACACACACACACACACACACACACACACACACACACACACACACACACACACACACACACACACACACACACACACACACACACACACACACACACACACACACACACACACACACACACACACACACACACACACACACACACACACACACACACACACACACACACACACACACACACACACACACACACACACACACACACACACACACACACACACACACACACACACACACACACACACACACACACACACACACACACACACACACACACACACACACACACACACACACACACACACACACACACACACACACACAGACACACACACACAGACACACACAGACACACACACACACACACACACACACACACACACACACACACACACACACACACACACACACACACACACACACACACACACACACACACACACACACACACACACACACACACACACACACACACACACACACACACACACACACACACACACACACACACACACACACACACACACACACACACACACACACACACACACACACACACACACACACACACACACACACACACACACACACACACACACACACACACACACACACACACACACACACACACACACACACACACACACACACACACACACACACACACACACACACACACACACACACACACACACACACACACACACACACACACACACACACACACACACACACACACACACACACACACACACACACACACACACACACACACACACACACACACACACACACACACACACACACACACACACACACACACACACACACACACACACACACACACACACACACACACACACACACACACACACACACACACACACACACACACACACACACACACACACACACACACACACACACACACACACACACACACACACACACACACACACACACACACACACACACACACACACACACACACACACACACACACACACACACACACACACACACACACACACACACACACACACACACACACACACACACACACACACACACACACACACACACACACACACACACACACACACACACACACACACACACACACACACACACACACACACACACACACACACACACACACACACACACACACACACACACACACACACACACACACACACACACACACACACACACACAAGCCGTAGTACCGGAAAATCGAAAACCTATGTTACTTCCCTATGCTGGAGAGTGCTAAAAGTGGTCTCGTATCCCCAAGACTCGAGATGTAAAATAAGCGAACTTCAGAAACAAATTCGAAATCCTATGCTATTTCCCTATGCTGGAGAGTGCTAAAAGTGGTCCGGTATCCCCCAAATTGGTCTCGTATCCCCAACATCCAAGACATAAACCCATACAGTCAAGACACAACCCCACATTTAGTATGGCCTCAACCCACCTAGCGACGGTGGCGCCATCTGTGGCGAAATACTGGAAGCTAAAACAGTGTGCCAGAAACGCTATAGTGTAACTACTTACTTATATGTCCAAAGAACATCATACAGAAAATACTCGGAGTATTTTCTGAATACGTCCGACCCTATAGATGCCGGGATGTGTTTGGTATTTTCAGAGGTTATACCAAACCCTACATTAGGCTGTTCTACAAACGTCCCATAATTATCCTGTGGCAAAATCAGCACGTCCGGAGGATATTACTTTTATCCCGAAGGGATGCACTATTGACATACTGAGGATCATTTTTTGCCACGTAGAATATGTCCCAAATACCTCCGATATATAGGACTCGGGATGTGTTTTGTATGCTCTGAGGTTATACCAAACCCTACATTAGGCTGTTCTACAAACGTCCCATAATTATCCTGTGGCAAAATCAGCATGTCCGGAGGATATTACTTTTATCCCGAAGGGATGCACTATTGATATACTGAGGATCATTTTTTCCCACGTAGAGTATGTCCCAAATACCTCCGACATATACTACTCGGGATGTGTTTGGTATGTTCTGAGGTTGTACCAAACACCACATTAGCTTGTTCTACAAACGTCCCATAATTATCATGTGGCAAAATCGGATATTACTTTTATCCCGGCGGGATGTACTATTGATATACTGAGGATCATTTTTTGCCACGTAGGGTATGTCCCAAATACCTCCGACGTAAATAACACGGGATGTGTTTGGTATGTACAGAGGTTATCCCAACCCCGGACATTAGGAAATCCTAGAGACATCTCATAGCTATCCCCGGGAAAAATCAGGATGTTCGAAGGATATTACGTTTATCCCGGCAGGATGATCTAGTAATGTACTATGGATAATTTTGTGCTGTGTGGGAAGTGATGCAGGCTAGTTGTATTGTGGCACCCGCTTATCTAACCTAAACTGACCTTGGATATAAAACCACATCTTTACTAAAAAAACCAACAAGGAAAATTTTGCGAACAGCGAAAAATTTGTTTAATCAAAAATTAAATATAATTCAAAATAAAAGACTTACTTCAAAAGAAAATATTACCGATATTAACAGCTTACTAGCTTTATACCAGCAGGAGACCAAGAGTATTATAGAGCTCTTTTACAAATAAATAAAATACATCGCCATCTTTAACTAATTTCAATAAATTTCATGCATATGAACTAGAGTTAAGTTTATTACTTTTCTTGTTTCATGTACCGTAAGGAATTTTTTTTAGTTATGTTTTCATCATAAATCAATTTCTATATTTCATCCATATTATTAGTATCTAGTAATAAGTATTACAAACAAATTAAACTGATTCCGCATAAACAAAAATAATGCAATAAGCTCTGACAAGTTTTATCGAATATTTATACCCTTGCTAGACGATGAAATCATTCCGTTTGTAATGCAAAGAGCAGAGCAAAATAAATTGGACACTCATACATAAAATTAAAATTTATTTTGATTTGTGCATGTCCGTCTGTTCGTCCGCACGATAACTCGTGAGCACAACTAAGGGTGCTGAAATTGTGTACATGGGCTTCTTTAAAAAACAAATAAATTAAGGTTCCAAAATGGGACAAATCGTGCAACCCTTTCTTCGTATTACCATACAAAACTTTGGGGGTTTCATTATATCTTTGGACATGACGTAGATAGCTGAAATTTTTTACACAAGATTTTTATAAAAATAGTAAATGAAATTTTAAAAATGAACTAAATTGGGCAACCCCTTCTTGGTGTTGCCATACAGAACTTTTGATTTTAACTTTATTTAACTTTTATGCTCATATAACATTATTGGTCTTATAGCAATTGTATATTTTTCTCGAGGTAATTTCCATAAAATTATGTAAATCTTTTGTGGTATGAATATACAATTTCAAATTTTATTCAATATTGGAGTGGCGTACGTGCTGTTATTTTGTCGTACGTATATTAAGAAAAAATAACCTTTGATAAGTTGGCGTATACGACAAACTCATACTGAATTAAATTAATTATAGCTCCTAAACTACTTTAGTAGGAAACCTAATTCAAGCAGTTTTAGTAATCTAATAAATCGGTGTAACAATGGTGCAAAATGAACATAATCCTATCGGGCAGATATTTTTTAATTGATGGTAAAACATTAAAATATGTTTTCCAGCTTTATGACCAGATGGCGTACACGACGAGCCAATATTCGTCCGACGATAGACATAAACCGTCCACTGATCCCTTTCCATGTATTGGAATATATTATAGCGCCATGTATGGAAAGTGTTTCGAATTGAACTTTAATATTAGCAAATACAATAAACAACATGCTATTTTTACAACATTATTAAGGTACTTCTCGCAAATTGTAAATTAATTGTACTTTTCGTGAAAATTGTGATATTTACATATTTTTCATATATTTTACTTACATTTCATCAACTACATTTAATATTATTTTCCTCTGATTATACTGACTGTTGAATATTTATATTTAATATAATATTATTTTTTTGTTAATAATGGCACTTTGCAAGATTTGCTCCACTAAGGTTGCTGGCAAAGAAGCAGTATGTGATGGTATTTGCGGCAATGTTTTCCACGCTACATGCTTGAAGCGAAATACTCCACCTTCGTTTTCTGGGCACACCACCTGCAGTGAATGCTCTGATTCAAGCGTTGTCACGTCCTACGACTCATGAAATGTTTTTCGGGGGTAATCTCTGGGGACCAGTCTCTTATGCTCGATAAAATTAGCCAGTTTTCAGCCCATCTGTCTAAACTTGAACAATATTATGATGATGTGCACATATTGAATTGTAAGATGGTGAACGTTCTCAGCTCGACTGGCACGTTGAACTCTAATTCGATTGCGATACTTGAAAAGACTCATGAAATATCATCAAAAATATCTCTTGTATCGAGGACCTTGGATGATCTCCACTCCGTGGTAGCAACATGTGTTGCGCCTTTGACATTCAGTGCTAACAGCGGGACTGCTTTACCTATCATTCAGGATATCAGGCGCACTATTAAGCAGGTCAAGGGCGATATCGGTTCTATTCGTCGGCCGTATTGTAAAATTCTGCGCTTTTGGGTTCAATGGTTCATTATATCGGGAAGATATCTAGAAGAGAGTCTCGCAGCTCTGAAACTCTACAGCCTGAGCCCCAACAGTCTTCATCTACTCAGCAGGATTCGCATGTCTTAACTCCTACCTCCTCTGGGAATATTTCCTCAGCGAACATGTGTCGTCGTCAGAGACAAAGAAACCATCGCAATAGCCCAAATCTGAGAATATTTCCTCAGCGAAGGTGGTCGTCGTCAGATAGAAAGGAACTATCGCAACAGCTAAAATCATATTACTATTGCCTCAAGTATTTCTTCAGTTCGACATGAAGTTTTTCTGGATACAAATGTGGTCTCCATTGGCGGGACTTCATGTTAGGATGCCAATACCGTGGTATTGTCGAAGTGTTTGATGAAGGGACAAAAGCTTCAGTTTAGGTGGTCGGTATGTTGCGGTTTGCTTCGGTTGGGGATATTGGCTCCCCCAATGATATTCCAGCTGTAATTGGAGACGTTGTTTAACTGCGACCAGCCAGGTTTCCAAAATATGTCTTCGTCTCTAGAGTACATTACCGAAGATGAGATTACTTAACATATATATATATATTATTCGACCTCCTTGATTGCCTGGAAAAAATTATCTACATTATAACATGATCGTGAGAAACGCTCATTTTCTGTGTCCTTCAAGATTTTGGTTGCAAAAAATCTGTTTCAGGTGGCCCTCTCTCCTGAGATATGTCCCCACAACTTTTCAAGCACATTAATCAATTTTATTCAGTCCATCGATCTGGAGTTTATATGTGTAGCTCTCAAGCTCTCACACAAAAACGTATATGTTGCTACAGTTTACATCCATGCTCATTAGCTAAGATATTTGACTTGCTGGCTGCATGTATTGATAGGGTTACTGAAGTTTTGCTGCCTGCCGATGAATTATTACTTTTTGGTGACTTTAACTTGTGTAGTGTTAACTAGGAACACTCTCTGGACGATGAGGACTTGCTGCCTTCTTTCTCGGCGACTCCTCAACATTCCACATCCTTTATTGACAACATTATTTCTTCAGGCCTAATGCAGTCTAGCGGCGTTATTAATGACTCTGGAAAATCTCTTGACCTGGTATTTTCTTCCGATCCCAATGGGACTCTCGTTAAGCGTTGTTTAACTCCTATGGTTCCATAAACATTTCATCATCCGGCACTAGACGTAGTTTTGTTTTTCGATCCTGCAACTTCATGATTTAATGCTTCTAGTAACTACTGTTATAACTTTAAGAAAGCTGATTTTGATAAAATTAATGAATGGTTGTGCGCTTGTAATTGGACCAGTGAGCTGGATGAACGTTGTAGCAACCAAAATACGAACCTACATATTCATATTTACATATTTAAAAATAAATAAAATAATTAATAAAATTTTAAAATGTAGAACGGAAAATTTGGAAAAGAATGAAATATTGCATTTCGAAGTAGCCTAAAGAATTGTTCTATAAACAATACATGTGAAAATTTAAATCAAATATACATACACTTAGAGTATTAGAATTTCAGGTATAGTAAAAATTTATGAAGCATTTGAGTATGCATAGAATAAGTATATATGAAAATGTCAGATGTAAATATTCAGTAGTATTGAAAACTCGTAGCATCAAGACTACGACAGCGTACAATACGATACAAAAGTATCTCAATAAAATTATAAAAATATTTTAAAAATAAAAATAATAAAAAAAAAAACTAATCAAAAATTGTTAATACTTCTAAATAATAAGAACAATTCTTTTTATTGTTTTATATATATTATAATAAAAAAATCTTTCTCTAATAAAATATTTTCTATTTTTGTTTCATGTAAATGAACAAAATCAAAACTTGCTCAAGTCGATTTCTACGAAGGAAATCTCAAAATTCATTGATGTTGGTATTAAGGAATCAACAATAAATAATAACATCCAACTACAATAAAAGTGACATTGATGAAGCTGTTTTTGACTGGTATGGACTGCTAATTTTGCTCTCATGGCCTCGTGTACGTCGGCTAATCGTTGTCTAAGTTCCGATACATAATCGTCTGATAACTCTTGTTCACCTCTGGGTGTACCAAACTTGAAGTCGATAGGTAAACGCATCTCCTTTCAGAATATGATACTTGCTGGAGTTTGTCCGGTCGTGTTGTGAACAGCTGATCGATAGGCTATTAGGAACATGGGAATATGTCGATCCCAATCGCGTTGATGATAGTCGACTACTTTCTTTAGATGCTCGACCAATGTTCTGTAGAGCTGTTCTCTACCATGCCATCAGATTGTGGATGCAGACCAGTTCTTCTGGTTTTTTCTTATCACCAACATTTTACACATCTCCTGGAAAGTCCGTGATTCGAAGTTCCATCCTTGGTTCGAATGAAGTTCCTGAGGTACACCAAATCTACTGACCCAGTTTATTATTACTTGTTCCGCAACTGTAGTTGCCTCTTGATTAGGGATTGCATAAATTTGAGGCCATTTACTGAAAAAGTCAATAGCAACTAATATGTAACGGTTACCGTTATCCGTCTCTAGAAAAGGTCCAGCGATGTATACGGCTATTCTTTCACATGGGGCTTCTACATTATACTTCTGCATTTCTCATCTGCTTCTGTGTGGCTGCCCTTTGCAAGAAGCACAGATAGTGCATCTGCGGCACCACTATTCCACATCCTCTCGCATATGTAACCAATCAAATCTTTCACGTATTTTGGAAATTGTCTTATTCACCCCAAATGTCCTACAGATGATCCACTATGCATTTCTTCTAGAACATCTTTGACCTGGGATGCTGGGACGACTATCTGCACTCAGAATGACTAGCCGTTAGTTGATTCCAACTTGCCGTTTAATATACCACTTTCAACGTGAAGAAGATTCACTCTTCGCCGAAATATCCTTCAATTGTGGTCTTTCCATGTCTTCTTTCCAAGCAAGAATGGGTGATATGTCTGGGTCTTGTCGTTGTGCTGTTCACAAGCTCTCGTATACCAACCTGTCGATCATTCCACCGTTATCAACTGAATATTTGGTGTTGCTGCTTTCTTTTCCACCCGAAAGCAATGTTTGCATTCAAGTTTGCATGGACGTCGTGAAAGAGCTTCTCCATTTCCATGGATACGTCCTCTTCGGTCTTGGATTTCAAAGTCATAAGTTTGGAGACGCTCTATCAACCTCGCCACTTGTCTCTCAGGGTTTTTAAACTGCAAAAGGAATTTCAGCGCTGCATGGTCAGTGCGAAGGATAAATTTCTGCCCGTAGAGATATTTATGGAAATGCTTGATTGAGCTTATAATGGCAAGTATCTCTTTCCTTGTAGAATAATAATTTCTCTCTGATTTTGAAAGTGCTTTGCTATAATAAGCTACCGGCACTCCTTAATCATCCCCTCCTGTGAAAGTACTGCCGCAATACCTCCATTGCTGGCATTCGTGTCCGATATAAAAGTTGTTCCCAGCTTTGGATAGCGAAGCACTGGAGTTTCACAGAGCTGTTGCTTCAATTTTGCGAAACTCTCGTTACATTTATCTGACCATATGAACGGTTTTCCTTTTTCTGTAAGTGGATGTAGGCTACTTGCTATATCTGCAAAACCTTTTACGAATGGCCTGTAGTAGGTAGATAGACCAAGAAAACTACTTAGTTGATGTTTGTCTTTTGGAACTGGCCAGTTTTTGACAGCTGCTATTTTCTCTGTATCAGGTTTTACTCCTTGTAATGAAACTATGTACCCCAAATATTTAACTTCATTTTTCTATAGAGCACATTTATTCGTACTGAGCTTCAGTTTCGCATCTCTCAGTCTTCGACGTACATCCCGTAATTTGTTTTTATGTTCCTCGAATGTCCTTCCGATAACTATAACGTCATCTAAGTAGACAAGACATGTTTTCCAGGTTAATCCACGTAAAACACATTACACAATCCAAATGGCATAACTTTGAATTGCCATAAGCCACTTTTAACTGAGAAAGCAGTTTTTTCTCGGTCCTCGGGATGTATTTTCACTTACAACTCATCAAATCCAGTGTGAAAAAATTGAAAAATAGCGTTCCGGAAAGAGTATCCAATGTGTCATCTATCCTTGGTGACAGGTAGCTATCCTTTTTCGTTATGTTTTTTAGTTGGCGGTGGTCTACACAGAATCGGGTGCTGCCATCCTTTTTCCTGACCAAAGCAACTGGCGATGTCCAAGGGCAGATTCCTCTATTATGCCTTGTTCCTTCATGGAGTTTATCATATCTGCAACTTCTGATTGTTTGGCTAATCGTAGCCTTCGTGGTATCTGCCGAATGGGCCCAGAATCTCCTGTATCGATCCGATGCTGGACGAGATTTGTTTTACCGAAATCATCATCATTGCAAATAATTCCGAAAATTGACTGATCACCTCTTTGGCATCGTTATATTGTTGCTCACTTAAGGTACTGAACCAAAGAAGTTTCTGAACCTGTTGGGTAGTAGCTGGTATAGGTTTTGTATCCTTGACATTAGTACAATTATCAAAATAAACAATTTGGTAAACGGGTTCGTATTTTCCAATTATAGCACCTTCTTTTAGTTGTACCTCATTTTCGGATGTGTTAAACACTCTGACTGGAATTAATGTTGCGCCGTTTTTCAGAGCATGCAGAGAGAGTAATATTATCACAGACCATCGTCCTTATGTGCGCAGGATAATCTGCTCCTCCTCCTAGTCTCATAGGAATTTCTATGTTTCCATATTTGAGTATCCGTCCTCCGACATCTAGATTTATTTTATATATGGTTATGAAGTCTACTCCCAGAATGCATACATCCATTATGTCTGAAACCAGGAAAGTGTGAGGAAATAGTAGTTCGCCTAGTTGCACATCCAAGGTTATTTCTCCAAAAACTTCTGCTGCTACTCTAGTTCCTATTCTTAGTAAATATTTGGTGGTGTTGTGAAGCCATTTATTTTTACAAGATCTTCTCAAATAATTGATCTCGAAGCTCCAGTGTCGATACTGACTGCGCAATTATTTTTCGTACACTTTCATATATTACAAGACTGCTATTATTTCTCTGCAACAGGGCTACCTGAATGATGGATTCGGGGCTGTCGACCCTACCAACCAACTTCTGCCCCCAAAGTTAGTTTTCACATGTTTTCCGACTGCTCAACAGGAGAGCTGATGCGACTAGTCTCTGCTCGAATAGCTTGCTCTCTGACTAGACATCTTTGGCAATCCTTTCTATCCTTATTTGCTTGTGGTTCCATTCGTCGTCGTTTTCTGTAATCCATTTAGAGGTGTCCCGGTCTATTACATTTCCAACATCGAACAATACCACGTGAAGGAGTGCTTTGTGATGACTGCATTCTATTGCAAGTACCATCCTCCACCGAAATTTCTCTCACTCGTAGTGCACTCCGGGAAGCTTCTCTGGCAGATTCATACGCTAATGCATAGGCTAGTGCTTCTGTTGTTCATTTCTTTCCTGTTAGCCTAAACGGTTGTTTTAAATTATGATCTGTAATAGCGTTCACAAATGCGTCTGTTGCCACTTATTAAGGAAATCCGCATTTACACTAGAGTATGAAAGATAAGCTAATCTATCCCCATCAGCCTGTAGTTGTTGTAGTGACTCGCCATGCTTTTGAGTCCTGTTGCGTAACTGCAGGCGATATACTTGAAACATGGGCTCACCTCCTTAACGTAATTCTATCGCTTGTGTTAATAAAGTGAACTCACGTTGCTTTTAAATCGGTATTGTTTGTAATAGCTCCGACGCAGGACCTCGAAGTGCTAATACCAGAGCTGTAGCTTTATATGCATCATTCCATTCATTTACTTCGGAAGCTGCCTCGAATTGTCTCTTGAAAATATGCCACGAATTTTGCCGATCAAATATTGGGGGTTTGATTTTGTCTGCACCGGATATTTCATTCCCCTCGTGCCGAGGTTGTCGATTCTTCACCCGTTCCATATCTGCTTTAAGGTTACCAAGCTGCTCAGTGAATTTTTGTTGTTCCTGCTCGATTTCTTCAATTTTTAAATTCTGTTCATCCAACGAGTTTTTCAGAAAATTTTTCTGTTACTCCAAATGAGTTTCTAGACAATTCTCTAGAGAACTCTTTTGTTCGTCCAATCGGGATTCCAGAGAATTCTTTTGTTCCTCATTAGCTTTCTGCTGCTCCTCAAAAGCATTCTTCATCTGCAGGGCTGAAAGCTCCAATTTGGACATTAAATTACCCAAAATCTGTTTTATGTTCATCGTAGGTATTTCGTCAGCTTCAGGTTCTTCTTCGAAAACAAATGTCGCAGGATTCTTTTCTTCTTCTATCAAAGCTTATCCAAGTCGTGCGACTAGAACATTCTTTAGACCTGCCGTTTGCAAGGACCGCTTCCCCAACTCCACTTTCATTTCCTGTATGCGAAGCTCCTCCAGTTTACGTCCCATTACTTTGATAATTCACTCACAGTTTAATATAAAATTATCTTTCGGAATTTTCCTCTCAAGAAGGAAAGTTTCACACGATTTCACAAAATTAATCCCTCTTTGAATTTCAAAGTGAAGTGCCATCACTTTATTTCGCGATTTTATTTTACTTCTGACACCAGTTGTTACGAGCGTGGCCTTAGTTCGTTATTTAAAAAACAATATTTCGGATATAATTCAAAAATTGTTTCTTTATTTGACTTTATTAAATTATTATTATTTATTAAATTATTAAATCAACTCTTTATAGTTATCGCTAGTAATGTACTTCTAATTATCGCAATCCAATAGTTTACTTTGTTCACTTCACTGGCTGAAATCAGCCTCGATTCCTGATGTGAGAAGCGCCGTCTTTATACTCAACGAATTATCCTAGAACCTTCCTGAATATTCCGTTTTACGAACCCAAGGTTTACTAGAATGTCACTAGCCTAAAGTTGCTTACATTTCCAACAGATGTCACTTGTGTCGCTTTATTACTCGTAACAGTATATAGAATGAGATTGGCTTTGAACCAAAGAAATTTTTGAGGTTTGTTAGCTCTAAGCGCAACTATGAGGGATACCCTTTATCGTTGCGACTCGGTAACTTAGACAGTGAGGATCTCTTAGAGACTGAAAACCTTTTGGTGACGTCTTTAAAACTGCCTTCTGTGATAACCACTGTGATATTAGTTATAATGATTTTACCCATTTGACGAAGCTTCTGCTGACTTCTCTTTAACCGAAAGGCCTGTTTTTCGATGAAGCGTCTATCTCCAAGTATAATACAAGCATAGCTCATAGTTTTTCTGGCTATCCGAATGGAGTTCCTTCCACACTCATAAAACATTGTGCTATGTTCATTGTTTCTGCTTTGTGTTATTCATTTAATTTATCTTTAACTTGTGGTATTTTTCCGAAACAGTGTAAGATTTCTTTGATTATTCCTTTAGATAAGAAGGGCAATAAGAGCGACATTTCTAATTACATACCTGTCGCTAATTTAAGTTGTATTGGTAAGATATTTGAAGCCCTGGTTTATGATGCTTTGTACTTCCACTGCAAGCCCTTCCTGTGCTCTTTTCAGCATGGTTTTATGAAGCGAAAATCTACTACGACTAATTTGTTGGAGTTTACTAATTTCTGCATTTCTGCTACGGTAAACAAGTGCAATCCACTTGTTTCACGGGTATCAGCAAAGCTTTTGACCGAATTAATCATAAAATTTTAATTCACAAGTTGACTGTTCTTGGTTTTCCTACTGTCTTTGTCAATTGACTTCATTCTTATTTATCTGATCGTATGCAGCGAGACTTCTGAGGAAATAGGTGATACTTTTTATAATTTACATCAACGATGTATCTCTTATTTTGGGTAATTCAAGAATTCTTTGCTATGCTGACGATGCCAAAATCTAATGAAAACGTGTGTGGATCTTTAAACTCGGACCATGACACCGTTCATACATGGTGTGCTATTAACTGTCTTCCTCTTAATATCACCAAATGTACTACTATGTCCTTTTATCGTAAAGGGAGGCCATTTGAATTTAGTTATAGTTTAGATGGATGCTTATTAACTAGACTTGACAAAACCAAAGATTTGGGTGTCTTCCTTAATACTCGTCTTTCCTCCGAACATCATATTAATTCAATCGTGGCCAGGGCTAATGCTACTCTGGGGTTTGTAAAGAGATGGTCAAAAGAGTTTAATGATCCATTCATAACGAAGATCCTTTACTTCACATTCGTTAGACCCATTTAGGAGTATGTCAGTCCTGTCTTCTCTCCCTTATGCTGTATACATAAATCGGATCGAGGCTGTGCAGCGAAGATTTGTCGGACAAACGGAATGAGAAGCTTAGCTTAGCATAGACTTCATCTAAGGTGTAAAAATCATGAGTTTGTATAGCTTAATGGTAGATGAGCGGACTGATTTGGATAGGTATTAGGTATATTACTTGCGCTTACCACTGGTGGGGGCGAGAGATAATAACTTGGATAGGATAGGCTGCGGATAGGACGTAGAAAGAACTTGTTAGTGACTTTAGGAAAACTTTATTATCACTGAAAATGTTCTTATAATATATCGATTTATATATATTTTGAGAACTACATACTAAGCAATAATTACATTTATTAATGGGCAGCGAGTAATGAACTGTGAAGTATGCCTATATCGGTAATTTGCTTTTTCAACAATCAATTGCTCAATACAATTGATTAATTTAAATAAGTACATACTAAGCTGAAACTGTTAATGATTTTGCAATTGGAATTATTGCTTTTAGGTCAATATATGCTGGTTTGAGACATGTTTCCTAAACATTCTGCGCCTCTACCGTTGAATCCTTATGTACTGTAGGTGTATGGCGGGGTGTTGTTGGACTGGACGCGTTCACCCTTAAGACGAAGTCTGGATTACTAGGTGCTGGCCGTGGTTTTTTACACTTGTATTTCGTCTTGATTATGGTAATTACTGAGATTGCTGCTAGTGTGATGATGACAGCGGAGAGTGCGGAAAGTGTATGATGACCGATTGTTTGTAATGATGTCGAGGTTAGTTCCTTGTGATACTGTTCCTGTTCTTTAATGACTCCAAGTAACTGATCTGATGATTTAAGAACGGGCTCCATTTGTAGTAACTCAGGCTCCTGAAGTGCAGTACTCTTACTTTTCGTGATGTTTAGATCCATTGGCTTACTGAACGACGAGCGTGCAGATGTATTATGGAAAACTTCAGCTATTAGAGTGTTCTTCTTTGTTTTGATGACGCATTCCCTTGTAATTTGAATGATACCAGTTCCTTTTAATTTAACATCTTCTCGAATTCCGTTGCATTTTACTCCTGCTACAATAGGAGATGTAGCGACAAATAACCATGTATTAGCCATGTATAGATGCTTCCATATAATACTTGGTATTTTTAACGCCTTCACTGGACAAGGTTGTTTTTCTTAGCGATATTAGATTTCATCCACTATACAGTTGGGATTTGTCTCTATACTGCTGATGGTGGTTGGTAGGATGTTTATCCTCGCTAATACAGCTCATTTTCGGAAAGTTCAAAATATGTCTGTATATTATAATTGATAGCGAGTTTGTGTTTGGTATATCAGCTATCAAATATGTATTGTTCTCTAATCTCTTTGGAATATGTGTTATCTTAATTATACTGTATTGGTCTGCTTCGATTATGTTGAAGTATCCAAGTAGAGTAATGCTTGATGTGTTCCTGGATGTGTTTATTCTGTCTTCTGGAACGTTTGTAATATAAAGGCTGCCTGGGAGTTTGCTGGATGCATCCTTAATAAGGGTTCTTAATTTACTTGGTAGCGAGTATTGTGTTTGGTATATCAGTTATCAAATATGTATTGTTCTCTAATCTCTTTGGAATAGATGTTATCTTAATTATACTGTATTGGTCTGCTTCGATTATGTTGAAGTATCCAAGTAGAGTAATGCTTGATGTGTTCCTGGATGTATTTATTCTGTCTTCTGGAACGTTTGTAATATAAAGGCTACCTGGGAGTTTGCTGGATACATCCTTAATAATGGTTCTTAATTTACTTGGTGGTATAAATTCAAGCAGACTGCCTTTTCCTAATAGGAATGCGAGGATTCTGACATACTGTCTTTCTAATTCATTCAATAAATTTGTTGCTAGTTGGTATGCGGTTAAAATATGTAGATTTATTACGTTGGTGTTGATCTTTGAGAACCAACCTTGATCTGCATTAATTTCTTTCAATGTGCTATTTAACTTAGTTGTGAATGAATTTATTTTCTCTGTAATGAGTGTTTCCGTATCATTCAGGTTGGAGATTGTTGTCAACATAATGGATGATTGACGCAATTATGCTTGCTGCAATGTCTGCTGATTTTGTTGTAGGGTGGAGATATCAGTATAAACTTGGTCATTTACTCCGAAGACGTATTGTAACGCTTCGCCAAGAAGTCCTCTTTTTTTTCGATGATGATTTTGGTCATTTAAGAAATTTATTTCTTGCAGGAGGTATTGCCCCTGAATTTTCAAATGATGGAGCAATTCTTCGCAATGTATTTCCTCAGATAACTTCAACGACGCATCGCAAACCGTTTGCATTTGCCTGATCGTATTTTTGACTCAATAACTGTCTGCTGTTGTATTGAGTGGTAACGTGAGTTCAACTTGTAGCGTTCCACGACGAAGTCTTGCTTCTCCGATGACTTCGATGTATAATCCTGGTTGTGGATGAGTTATGGTATATGCGCAGTTCCCTAAAGATATTACACAGAGAATACTTTGGCTAGTCATAGTTGAATTCCACAATGATGGCGGTTTTCCCTGTCTTTTAGTCGTAGCTTGATCATGCTCGGCTCTTAATGATGACTTCAGTGCTTCATATTTTTCCCTGGCTTACTGTTGCTTCTCTAACGGTACTAGATAGCTATATCCGCTGACTGGGCGGATTCGAACTTTCTTATGGCTTTGTAGACTTCTTTGGAGAATTGCTTGTTCAATCTCCTGTATATATCTCTTCTTTACAAGTTGTTTTGCTTGTTCAATATCTTGTATATATTTTTTCTTTTCAATTTGTTCGACAGGAGCTGGATCGGACAGTTTCCGTTTACTTGCTTCCGTTTTCTTCGGTGATTTATCATTTGTTGCGGCAAGGTTATTGTCAATTTGAATGGAGTGCGTGAATATGTCGTTAAGTTGGGTATGTTCTTTTAATTTTGATAGTTCCTCATTCATACTATCTTCCATTGGTAATCGGCACAGTTTTGCTATTGGTCGTTTCAATATTGTATTGTTTCACAACGCAATGTTACTACCCGTTTTTTATCGTCTTTTCCAGGATGTACTGCTGTTATTCTTGCCAATCTCCATTTTGAAGTAGGTAAATTTTCGTTTTTCACCAGTAATAATTCACCAATATTATAGTTGATTTCTTCCATTTTGGTCTCTGCTGAAGTCGGGATAAATATTCACTTGACCAAATTTTCCAAAAGTCATCACTAAGCTTGTTTACCATTTTCCATCTTGTGAGGCAACTATTCATTTTTTCTTCATTTGTTACATGGGGTGGACTTAATGGTGCCCTCCCCATTACGAAGTGACCAGGAGTTAGAGCGTTGCAATCTGATGGATCATTACTTAGGGGGCAGAGTGGTCTTGAGTTGAGCCTTGCTTCAATTTGGTTTAAGGTTGTTGTTAATTCTGCGAACGTAAGTGCTACATCTCCCACTATTCGTTTTAAGTGGAACTTTATAGATTTTATTCCAGCCTCCCACAGTCCACCCATATGAGGTGCAAATGGTGGGTTGAAGTGCCATTGTATCCCGTCGGATGCAATTAAATCTGCGTGGACATTTGAATAGCTAGATGTACGTCTTTTTCAAGTATTTTCTGAGCACCAATGAAGTTAGTGCCGCAGTCACTATATATGTGTTTGCAGTGACCTCTTCTAGCCGTAAATCTCTTGAAAGCTGCTATGAATGCGTCACTCGTTAGATCACTTACGGCTTCAATATGAACGGCTTTGGTGGATAAGCACACGAATAATGCTATATATCCCTTGTACAGTTTCGTTCTTGCAACTTTTGAGGGTTTCAGTTGTATAGGTCCAGCATAATCCACGCCTGTGTGCGTGAACGGTGGTGATGGTATTACTCGTGGTGACGGTAGGTTTCCCATAATCTGTTGGCTTGTTTGTGCCTTAGCACGGAAACAGATCTTGCAGTTATGGATGAACTTTTTTATAAGACTGCGAGAATTAGTTATCCAATACCTTCGACGTAAGTAGGCTTGTGTTGACTGATTTTCTCCATGCAATGTCTTGAGGTGGGCATCTTGTATGATAAGTTGTGTGAGGTGGGATTGATGTGGTAGAGTTGCTGGATGACGTTCTTCGTAAGGAAGTATTGAATACTCCAAGCGTCCACCAACCCGTAATATGCCTTTTTCGTCAATAAATGGGTTTATCGGTAGTAATTTGCTTTTTGCTGATACTGCTTTCTTTTGTTGTAACCTTTGAATTTCTGCTGCTTAGCCTATACGTTAATTATAACCAATTATAATATCGGGGGCCCTTTCAAACTCCTGTCTTGAAGGATTCTTACCCGCCATGATATTGATATTTTTGCATCTGTCGATAAAGCGTTTGCAGTAGGCAATTACTCTGATGCATTTCTTTAATGATGAGAATTTGCAAAGGGGGATGTTTGGCGATACTATACTTGTTACCACCGTGATGTTCTTTTCGAGTAACTCTTCGGAGTTATCGACTATTTGGATTGCTGGATTTGGCCAGCATTCTTTATTTAATTTAAGCCACGAGGGTCCGCTCCACCAGAGCTTGCGTTCCTTAATTTGGTGTGGATTGACTCCTCGTAATGCGCAGTCTGCTGGATTATCATCTGTTTTGACATAGTTCCATTGACCTGGACTACTTGTTGCTCGAAACTCTTCAATCCTGGTTGCCTCAAAAATGGTTTGTTTCTTGGTAGTTCCTTTGATTCTAGCAATGGTTATCATAAAATCTGACCAAAGGTATATCGCCGGGTTTATTAGCTCTAAGGTTTTTATGGATTGTTCCATTAATCTGCTTAATAATTCCGCACTGCACAGCTCGAAACGTGGGATTGTTAATTTTGATTTAACTGGGGCTACCTTAGATTTTGCTGTAAGTAGTTGAATTGCGGATTTTCCGGCTGTTGTTATTGATTTACAGTAGATGGCTGCAGCATAGGCGTGTTCAGATGCATCACTGAATCCATGTAGTTCTATTTTTTCAAGATTTTGATCGTAATTTATCCATCGTTGGATTTTTAGTTCTTCCAATTTCGACATTTTTTGTTGGTAATTTAGCCATTCAGACATTATTTTTGGAGGAGGAACTTCGTCCCAGGATATGCCTGATTTCCACAACTTTTGGATCATAAATTTTGCACGTAATGTGACTGGCGTAATCCATCTAAGTGGATCAAAGATCTGAGCTATCTTTGACAGTATCAGTCTTTTGGTTAATATTTCGCTTGATATGCTGGCATTCACCTTGAAATGAAAAGTGTCCGATGTTGGATTCCAATGAATGCCAAGAGCTTTGATTGTTTTGTGTTCGGAGATTGTCAAAATTCTTTTTTCTCGTATATCCTCCGGTATTGTTTTTAAAATTTGTTGGTGGTTACTTGTCCACTTCCATAATTTAAAACCACCAGCCTTTAGTAGACTTATAAGTGCGGTTTGAAGTAGTTGAGTATCTTCCAACGTATTGCCTCCAGACATCACATCATCCACGTAAAAGTCTCTAAACACACTCTTACTGGCTTGAGGGTAGTTATCTTTCTCGCCGCTGGCTAGTTGTTGTATGGTCCGAACTGCCAGGAAGGGAGCAGATGTTGTTCCATAAGTCACGGTTGTTAATTTATATTCCATCACAGGTTCATTCGGATTGAATCTCCAAAGTATTCTATGATAATTTTGATCTACTTCCGCTAATTTAATCTGGCGATACATTTTCTCGATGTCAGCTGAGAAAACGTATTGATGCTTTCGCCAACGGAGAAGTATCTGATATAGGTCCGGCTGCAACCGAGGTACAGCAAGCATGTTATCATTTAGGCTAATACCTGTAGAGGTTTTCGCAGATGCATCAAATACAACGGTTAATATGCTTTAAATATATGTATTCTAGAATGAATTTCTTGTATTCTTCTTCTAAATATTTATTCGAGTAGAACTTCTTTTCGGTTTGGATTAGCCGGGCCAATGCCTGTTTTCTGGATTCTCCTAGCGGTTTCGATAATTCCTTAAATGGAATTTGAACATCATATCTGCATTGCGAACATGAGTTTTTCGATAGTGTTGCTCACATGTATCATCGTCTGATTTGGTGCTGGACTCGGTTGGCGTTTCTTCAATTTCCCAGAAACGTTTTAATTGGTCATCTACATCCGTTTGGGATATCATGGCTACTAGTCTGACTTGTTCTTGCGTATGTGGTATCTTGCCGGAGATTATCCACCCGAATTCCGTGTTTTGTGCTAATATATTTTTATTTGATTTTCGGATTCCATTCAGCACAATGGTGGTGTATGATTCAGATCCTATTATCATTTCTATAGGTCCAGGTTGATTGAAGGTTGCATCTGCAAGTAAACAGTTTTTGCATGGTATGGAAAGGGTAGAAATAGTACTTAGTAGTTGCTTTGTCAGTTTTGGTAGTATGAGTGCCTCGACGTTGATCTGGAAAACTGATGAAAATCGTGGCTGAAGTTGAACGTCTACCTTTCCTAAAGCTGTTGGCGCTTCTGTGGCTCCTAACCCGGATAACTTGACATGAGTTTTTTTGCTAGGCAATGATAGCATTTGAACGGCTTGTTCTGTGATAAACGATGCTTGGGAACCTGTATCGATTAATATGCGAAGCAGTTCTTTTTTCCCGTTGGATGAGGTCGCCTTAATCAGGGCTGTAGCTAATAGCACTTCATTTCCTTGCTCTGCCAGTGAATTTTGTAAATGTAACTGTCTTGGCTTGCCAGAGTGATTTCGTGGTTGATGGAATTTCGGCATAAATTGTTTCGCCTTATGGCCTCATTGCGTTGTTGGGCATCCAGGGATGGGAATTGTGCGCAATTGTAGATTATATGCATCTTTTGGCAATAACAACATTTCTGATCGGCTGTTGTTAAGTAGTTGCGTACAATAGGAGATCTAGGTCTCTCAGAGTGCCTGAATTGTTGCCTTTGGGAATGATGACTACGATTCTTATTCTCACCTATCGCTTCTAAAGATTGAAATCTTCTTGTGAGGAATATGTAAAATACTTCATATGATGGAATCTCTTTTGCACTTGCATGGGACTGCTCATATAACTTCAGCGTCTCATAATCGAACTTTTGTAGCATAAGGTGTATTATTATTGGAGTCCAACTTGTAGTGTCCACCCCGAGATTCGTTATTCCATGCAAACAGTGCTTCATTGTGTCGTGAATTCTCTTAAGCCCGTTAGATGATTCCACTTCTAATTTGGGTAATGTAAGTAATGTCTGAATGTGGACTGATAGCAATTTTCTCTTATTTTCGAATCGTTCCTTTATAATCTCCAAAGCCATCGTATAATTGTTGTCAGAGATTTCCAAGTGATTCAAGAGCTTGCCTGCTTCGCCTTTTAGGTTTGTTTTTAAATATTGCATTTTCTCGACATTTGCCAATCTTTTGTTGCAGTGAATTAATCTCATGAATATGTCGTGAAATGCAGTCCAAATTTCGTATTTCTCTTCAAATATAGGAATGCTTAGACGTGGGAGGCGTACATCGTTTTCAGCTGCGTTGGTTATATTTGTTGTTTTCTTTTCTAGAAGTTCAATAACCATTCTCATATAAGTGCTCCTTAGTTCATCAAATTCGTTATTCGTGTATGGCACGTCATCGGGGTCTTCATGATACATCAGAGTTTCATCATGTAGGGATTCCAAATATCTGCAATCTTCGGTTAGCGTTTTGCAATAAAATTCTATGGTATTATTACTCATTTCGTCATCCACATTTATTTGTTGTAATTGTTTACGAAATGAGTCAATGCGAATTTTTTCCTTTTTGCAACGTAACGAATTTACCTTCTAATCAAAATTTTTTATATTATCTTCGGCATTTGCCCCATTCTCTGACGTATCGGTAGTCACCTTTGGTGTTGTGACATTTGATGACCCACTTATAGCGGCAGCGCAGGTGCTGAGCTTATCAATTGCTTTTTATTTTGCCGTCTCCACTTGCTGGTAATAACTATTGGTGAAGTACTCGTGCTCTGGGCAATTTAATGCGACGATCTCTTGATGTTTTTGCTGAATGTCTCCCAGAGGTTGTTAATCGTATTATCTTCCTTTTTTATGAAATTCTCTGTCCTCCTATCAATGGGCTCTTTTCTTATTATTTCTAGTTGATCGCATATGGCGGTACCAGTTTTTACTTGCTGTGAACCCAGTTTTTCCATTGTCGTAGGTCAGTTTGGAGTTGAATATTGTTTTGTAAGACGATATTACACTGCTTCTGTTGTCTTTTTTTTTTTACGTAGTTTTCTTTTAAGAACTCGGGCGGTTCTTTATATTTACTTTTGTATTTTAATAGGCTCGAAGGACTATGTATAGCTCAATGGTAGATGAGCGGACTGATTTGGATAGGTACTAGGTATATTACTTCCGCTTACCACCGAGATAATAACTTGGATAGGATAGGCTACGGATGGGACGTAGAAAGAACTTGTTAGTGACTTTAAGAAAACTTTATTATCACTGAAAATGTTCTTACAATATATCGATTTATATATATTTTGAGAACTACATACTAAGCAATAATTACATTTATTAATGAGCAGCGAGTAATGAACTGTGAATTATGCCTATATCGGTAATTTGCTTTTTCAACAATCAATTGCTCAATACAATTGATTAATTTAAATAAGTACATACTAAGCTGAAACTGTTAATGATTTTGCAATTGGAATTATTGCTTTTAGGTCAATATATGCTGGTTTGAGACATGTTTCCTAAACATTCTGCGCCTCTACCGTTGAATCCTTATGTACTGTAGGTGTATGGCGGGGTGTTGTTGGACTGGACGCGTTCACCCTTAAGACGAAGTCTGGATTACTAGGTGCTGGCCGTGGTTTTTTACACTTGTATTTCGTCTTGATTATGGTAATTACTGAGATTGCTGCTAGTGTGATGATGACAGCGGAGAGTGCGGAAAGTGTATGATGACCGATTGTTTGTAATGATGTCGAGGTTAGTTCCTTGTGATACTGTTCCTGTTCTTTAATGACTCCAAGTAACTGATCTGATGATTTAACAACGGGCTCCATTTGTAGTAACTCAGGCTCCTGAAGTGCAGTACTCTTACTTTTCGTGATGTTTAGATCCATTGGCTTACTGAACGACGAGCGTGCAGATGTATTATGGAAAACTTCAGCTATTAGAGTGTTCTTCTTTGTTTTGATGACGCATTCCCTTGTAATTTGAATGATACCAGTTCCTTTTAATTTAACATCTTCTCGAATTCCGTTGCATTTTACTCCTGCTACAATAGGAGATGTAGCAACAAATAACCATGTATTAGCCATGTATAGATGCTTCCATATAATATAAAAAGGCTGACGCGCTGGCTAAAGGAGCGCTGCATGCTGACAATCCACATATAGCTACACCAGGATATAAAGCTGTTACAGCGCAAGCTCGGAGGATTCAACTTGTATCAAGGAACATTACCTGGACCACAGCTAGCACATTCCCCGCTACACACCATAAAACGTCAGAGAAACCCTTCATGCCTGACTCGTCAAGGAGAAAAATGATATCGGTTGCGAGACTGAGACGTGGCCACTTTCTACCGGTCAAGAGGCATATCTTCTCCAGACAATCGTGCCCTGCTTGCCCCTACTACCGAAATACAACCTTAACTGCAGCTCACATATTATATCAGTGCAAAGAACTACAAAGACTTCTTTACGAACTTGGGACATCTAAAACACCGACTGAACTCCTCACATATAGGGGGGAGGACACAGAGGCACTACTCCCTGCATTGAGGACCTACCTACAAGACGGAAATTTAGACTTCAGACTCTAACTACAGCCAAACGGACTTTACTCTACCTATATATAGAAAAATTAAAATTAAATGTATATTAATATTTAAATCCTTAGGTATAAACATAGCATCTATTTCCAGCACTTATTCACTTTTATCCAAAAAAAGAAAAAACAATAATTTGGAGTATATACATAAGTTACTCTAGAACACACAACTAACTTATCCACTAACTACTGAACTAGGATAATAGTACAAAAAACTTAATTTTAGCACCTAGGTTCTACTCTTGAAATTAATAAGAACAGAATTACTTAATACAGAATACTACTTTGGATTATATAAACAAAATAGCACTAAGGATTAGCCTAATTTTAGTTAATAATGTTGAACTACTATATTTTTAGTTAACGATGTCTCCTGTCACGGACATTGTTTTCCTTTCGTTGTTCGCTTTTATGACGCTTTTTGTCTGAACCATAGTTGATACTTGTACAAGCCAATCTTCAAAGAATAAAAAGTAAAACTTGTGTTACTAGTAGCATTGGAAATAACATATCTCATGTAAAAGCAACTAAAAAAGAAAGATGCTTACCTAGAAAAAACACTTAAGCCTAACAGTCCATCTAAAAAACCCTCCTGGATGTACGGGATCTTGCTTTCAGTAATGCATAAGTAGATGAGATAGCATTTCCTAGCAATATGACCTAAAAATTGTTAAATAGCTGTACAAAATATTACTGTCATAAAACTGTTAAAAATTAAGCGCAATAATTAGGATTCAAACTAGCAGAAAGCTGCCCAGATGGCCTTGTAGCCGTGGGCCTACAATCATTAGTTGCCAGTTGGTATAATCTTAGTTTAGGTTCTATATTAACTGTAACTAATGTTTTAATAAATAAATAAATAAATAAATTAAATTTGTTAATGGGCGGCGGGTAATGAACTGTGAATTATGCCTATATCGGTAATTTGCTTTTTCAACAATCAATTGCTCAATACAATTGATTAATTTAAATAAGTACATACGAAGCGGAAACTGTTAATGATTTTGCAATTAGAATTATTGCTTTTAGGTCAATATATGCAGGTTTGAGACATGTTTCCTAAACAGAGTTTATAAAAATAAAAAATTTGTTAAAAATTTTTTGGAACGTAAATCGATGGGGACTTAAGAGCTATAACAGTGTTAAAATTTTCAGCTTGTTCAATTAAAAATAGCAAACTAAAAAGTATAATAAATTGATTTCTAGGTCGCTCTCACTCCGCTCATAGTACAGACAATTTGAATATCACACGATCACAATATGAAGTATATCGACGTATGGGAAAAAATAATTGATGAATTTGTAAAAATGTTGCTCATATTTTCGAAAATGTTCCCAGTTCGAGTTGTTCGAATTAATCATCAAATATTTCATTATATTTATGTATGTAAGATAAAAATCGTAGAAGGAGATAGACATATACGTCAATACTAAATAGCTCTGAAAGTTATACAAGTGTGAAAAAAAATCGCCGTCTATGAAATTTTCTTGCATATAGTTTGCAATACTATTAGGATTACAATAGCCGCGATCTTTTTTCTTGATCCATATAACATGAGATGCACGGATTTATAAATGGATAAAAAATGATCAAATTGTCCGCTTTTAAAGAATAAAAACTTCAGAATTAGAACCAAATATTTTAGATCTATTTCGGCATTTTACGAAAACTGAAATGCAAGTTGATAATTCGCCCTCATAAGAAAATCATGGCTACCTATAGACGTTTTATAGAATGAAATTAATGTGAAATTTCCAATGAACCAGTTCAGTATAAAAAAGCGCAGCTAATACTCCAAATCAGTTATATATAACCCCAAAATTTTTCTTCCTAGGGAAGAAATAATATTTTGTATCAAAAGAGCTTCCAAAAGTAACACATTCGTATGCGTATTAATATACCATGGTAAAATTTGGTAGTGTTGCATGTATTCCATTCAGTACATCATGCCTTGAGTTGATGTGGTGCCTGCTGCTACAGTGGGCTGTAAATTCAATCAGAAGATCCAAGCTTTACAAGAAAAGCTTTTATGATTGCGTCCAAACTTTCAGATTGAGCTGTTAAATATTGGTTCGCAAAGCATAATTGATCAAGAATCATTATTAAAAGAACATGAAGTAGTATAAATTTGAAAAATTGTTTGGTATGTTCACTAGAATTTTTTTATGCGTCTGTCAAGAATAATTATATATACAACAAATAGGTGAAAGGCAAAAAAATCTTTATAATGTATTAATAGTGTTAAATATTTGAAAACTATAGAATATAATACAAAAATCGGCAAAAGAAGTGTTAACCGCTTGGTGTTTGTTGTAACCTACGATAATCCCTAACGAATAAATGGGTTTTATTGTTTATGAAATTATGGTTAATTAATTGAAGATATAGAAAACGTGGTGCATGCCGAGCTTTTAGCAAATACAACTTGTAATTCAAAATCTCCAATGGAAGCAGTTCTTAAGTGCTCAGATGGACTCAGGACGCGACCTCAGAGCCCTATTTCTCCGACCCCTTTTGGACTTGGAACACCAAAGGTCCCACATTGCGCTACTTCCATAGTGCCAGAGTCTCGAATAGTATTCCTTTCAATATTCGTGTGATTACTAGTCCTGAGGCTTTCAGATTGAGAGCTTTACAACACTTTACGAATTCATAGCCTTATGTCTGTTTATGTATATTACTTACCGATATAGCTTTAATACTTTAAAACTTTATTCTGATTTTTAATCATTCTATTAATATTTCTTATCTCGTCAGCTTTATCAATTATATTATTTTTATTATCACTGATGTTGATTCTTAGTTTGCTTATTTAATTTATTTTTATTCCATAAGTTACTTTGCTTAATTTGTGGAAAAAGTAAACATATTAAGTCAACAGCTGAATTTTGCTTTCTCAGAGCTTGTACAAATAAATGAGAATTGTATACTTTTAATAACGAATTATTGTGTTATTGTAATATATTGTATTATATCTACTATTTTTTTCTTTTCTACATAAATAACTGTTTATTTTAACCAACTCGTACACTCGTTCTAGGATTGCTTTTTAGTTTTCCATTTGCCATTTTTTTTTTACAATTAGAAATTTTATCAACAATTGTTTTGTTCCACTATGCTTAAAATGTGCATGTATTTTTTTAATTTTTATTTTCCAATAAAAACTTAATTCTTACAACAGACCTCAATTTTACTGAAATTTAAAGAAAATTGAAAATAGGATGAACGAAAGATACAAAACTTTCTTTTTCTCACCTTTCTCTCGGAGCCTTTTTGCTCGATCGAGCTTTCGAGCAGAGAGCAACCTCAATTCGGCCCAGGAAGTGCGCGGGATGGCGGAATGGGGAGTACTTTCACCAGCTCCTCTCAGCCGCAACCAGGTAGGCCTGTGCTGACCATCAAGCTTCCTCCTTCCTCTTCTATTCCTTTCCACATTCTAACTTCCCTTTTTGGCAATACCTTTTTTATTGATGAACCGTGGTAGCCGACAGATTAATTTTTTGGCACACACCACTCTTCCCACAATGTTAGCTTGGAAGCATCACGTCCTAACGATCCCTTCCACGGGTGAGCTGCTGATTCTAGTCAGTGGACAGGACCTCGTATTCTCAAAAAATTGTTGGTTTGCAAGCCATATGTACCCATGCATTTAAGTTTAAGCCATTTGCCTCCAGGAAAAGTTTCTTCGCATAGTAAAGATGCACAACGCGCCGAAAAGGCGTAGGAGTTGTATGAATGTTAGTATCAAAGGATGCCAGCCAATCCTATATACTATCCAGAACTGAGGTCCGCGTCAAAAATAAAATTAAACAGAACTAAAGGAAAATGATTTGTCAATACTGTAGGTTTGTTCACGTACACAGATTTGGGTGAATGCATCGTAACATTTTCACCCAAAGGCATCGAAAGTCTGTTCACGTACTCAGAAAATAGGAGATAATATCTAAACGTCGCACTTCTCCTTTTATAAAGTTTTAGTCCAAATCCACCCAAGGAAAAACCCGGGGTAACTTGTGTTACAACTGTCACACAAATATAAATTTAAATTTGAGAATTGTCAAAGTGATGATTGGCACCAAAATTTTGCCACCAAATTTTGGCACCATATTAAGCATCAATTTTAGACACCAATTTGTGGCTCCATTGAATAAATTAAATTAGTATTACAGCAGCGAAATTTATCGAATTTTCATTTAACACTTGGTAAAACATGCTTATTTTCAATTTATTTTAGGTAGAATTATGTTAGATTGATAGTTTGCACTTGCAACTTTCGCTTTCTGTCCAAGAACACAATAAGTTGTTCATGTACTTTCGACATTTGACAGTAACATTTTTACACAAAAATCCTAAGAACGAATTCATCCGAGAGTACGTGCACAGACTTAATATAAAATTGCTTCGAAAACTATCAGAAATGTAATTCGTGATTTTTATAAAATTAAATGGATATGTAGAACAATTGAAAAATTTTTATTTTAAATACTCGAATAATAAAATACGTTATACCTACCATTCCCATTTAGTTAATCCCCGCTTTTGGTTATAATAATTTTTTCTGTCCGACAAACCGTTCTAGAAATTTGTGCGAAAAACCACTGCAAAAATCAAAATTGGTCAAATGGGTGACCACACTATATTTCATACGGGCATTTATTTAGGGTATCATAAGAATTGGTCTGAGACCAATTCTAGCTTTTCTACATGTTTTATTTTTCATTTGGAAGCAGGGACTGTAATTTTTATGATCAAAACGAAACAAATCATGAGATAATAATTATTTTTAATTTTTATTATTTTAATCAAATATAATTATTAATTGTTAAATTTTATTTTAAGATAAAAAATAATGAATCGTCATTTCACCGTTAAATAATTTATTCAGATGACGAAAAATGTAGCCCTTTAATGGTCTAGATAGTCTGTGCGGATATTGGAGGGATCTACGGAGAGATCCCCGTCATTTTAAAATAAAAAATTTTTGAGGCATGTTATTGATCGCATGAGATGAATTTAAAGATCATAGAACCATAGAATTGGCCTTTTCTTCTATCGTATGAATAGCCTGGAGTACGGGAAAGTCATCAGACAAACACTCCTTCCGAACTTTGCGCACTATCCGGCCGATCATTTAATTTATCAACAGGATAACGCTACAATACACAGAAGACACTCCACAAAAGATGGTTCTTATAGTACAATATCAACCTTCTCGGCTATCCGAGCTGTTCTGCTCATGCTAACCCTATGGGGATGGTTAGTTCCAACAAGAAGGAATTTAATACCATCTGTTAGCTTCAATATACAGTTGAAGCTGATTGGCTAACATTGACTCCAGAATGTTTAGATCCTTCGTGGAATCAATGCCAAAAAGGCTACTGAACATGGCGAACAAAGGTTGAGCTACTGATTGTTAATGAAAATTATTTATTTATTTTTGTGCACTCTCATTACTGTGACAATAAATAAAGTTAAATGCGTCTATAATAATGCAACAGTTATTTTACAACTTTTTATGGAATTACTTCTTAAGTACCGTTCTGACGGAAAATCTTTTTTTGGTGTCAGCAATAACAAGAAGGCAGATGTGTTTTACAATCACACATTTTTCTCTTTCTTGCTACAGAGATGGGCTACCGCACTATTGCATGGGGTGCGTCTATAACTTTGCAACGCAAATATTACAAATACTCCAAGAAAGAGAACATATTTAAAATGATATTTTACGAAAAGAACACTAGGCTAAAGTAGCTAAAAAACAAAAACAGACCAAAATTCTCAGAAGTCTGACAAAAATATTTCCCATAAACCAAGAAAAACGACAAGAAACAAAATTGTATCGGATCTTATATGTTATCCAAGTAGCAAAAAAAAAAAAGTAGCTCAGCTTTTAAATTGAAATATGATACGTCTTCCAATTCTTCTTCCGACTTCAGTTGCAGAGCTTTTAGCGACTGAGCAAAATTGATCAAAATGCTACAAGTGGAGCCATCTGATATTATACAAGGAGGCATTTTCACAATCACTAGATAGTTCTATACATAATACTTATTAGAATTACAAGAAAGTAGAATAATAATTAAAGTACATCAAAATTTAATTTTTTTAATGCTAATTGAAGTTATTTAAAATCACTTATTTCTCACTGATTTCTGAAATACAATATTTGTAAAATGTCAAAGAGTGCTCGAATACTTGTAAATTTTGGTTACCGACCATAACTCATAACTGATGTGAGATCTCACATAAACATAAAAGTTTTGTCCCGTGAGGCTATTCCTCTGCAGAAAGAAAATCGAAAAGCCTACCTTTGATTTTTTTCGAACACTCTGACAGATCCAAATAAAACTTAAAATCCGCCATCACCTCTTCTAATTTTAAACAGAGAAGATAATGTAAGGACCTGCATAAGGGATTATAAATTACCCCTGCCAGGGGTAATTGGCAGCAGAGAGCAATAATCCATCATGAACCGTGTCATAAATATACATTGAAAATAAACCGACCTCAACAGTTGTTTCAAAGACAAATATACCATGCTGGATAAACTCCCGAAAAAGAAAAACCGCTAACATTTCAGATGAAGAAAAGGGTAGCTTTCGATGTTGAGGAAGTTTTAAGTAAGAAGAGTCCAGCTGTGCGAGCTTTTTGTAAATGTTACGATTTTTTATAAAGTTGGACAGAAATGGTCTGATCAAGAAAGGAAAAGATTCCAAAAAATTTATTTTAAATCTCCATCTTGCTATAAGAAAATGGAAAATATTTGTTTCACGAGGCATATTTATATGCAGTAATGAATTGGCATAGGCAAATTTCATTTCCTCCTGATTTAAGCCAAAGCATTGCTGAATTACCAAAGTGTAAATGTGGTAGAATGTCGATTCAAGATAAGCACTGTATTTTATTATTCGATGTCCATCAAGACAGAATTAGAATACAACATTCGTGAGGACGTGATATACGGTTTCAAAGCCTCAGATAAGAACGATCGATTTCGACAGGTTGCGTCCTTCTTCGCACTATTGTTAATGATTCGTGCATTGAACTCCAATTGGAGACAGTCCTATTGCCTACTTTATGGGGAAAGTAATTGGTGGCGAGTTAGCGGACATTCTTCGAAAAACCTTGGATAATAGCAAGCCACACACTAAGCTGTTTGCGTACCCGCAATCCTTTGCATTCCTAGTTGCGTATATGTGTGGACGACACCACACGCCACGATTACCCGCGTCAGCCCGCGTGCAATTATGTACATGGTATTGACAGTTTTCCTTTCCTCTTCAAGCACATAGTTGGAGTTGGAGTTGATTACTTGCAGTGCTATGGTCGTGCTATTTAGTTTGCGATATGTCATATCTACGGTGTATTTCCAAGGAAGTTTTGGTTAATTTTATTCATATATATAAAAAAGTAAAGACTCAGCTTTATGGAAAGCGAAAGCTAATGAGTACAAGAATCTAGGTCTCAAAAATCGAGGGTATGTTGAATTACGTGAGTTTCACAAGCAGCAAGATTCCAAAGCTAACCGTGAAAGTATAAAAAACAAATTCAATCATTAAGAGGATCTTTTCGAAAATAGTTAAATATGGTGAAAAAATCAAACAAGTGGAAATTCAGCGGATGAAATCAATATCCCATCACTTTGGTATTATAATATGTTATCGTTCACAATTGAACATAAGGAGGCAACTGAAAGCTTGGATAATATTAGTACTGATCAGAATCACAGCATATTTTCTTTGAGGAATCTAACGCACAGAATGAGAATGCGGACGCAATGAATACTTAAGAGGAGTCAGTACTCAGCAAAAGTTTCAATTTAGATACCAGCGAGCCTGTAGGATAAAATTTACTATACTGTTACAAGTTGGCGTTATCCTCTGTGGATTATTAGCTTTATATAAGTCGAGAGTGAGACTTTTTGCTTTGGATGGCGATCTGTTGCAACAATGTTGCAGCAGCAACAGCTTGGTGAGAGCGCGCACGAAAGTTGGTCAGTGGGTCGTGTATCCAGAGACCAGAGCCCGTCCAAAAGTGATGATAACAGCTGGGCTGTGGTGAGAAATGGGACCTCTTGCCGAAAGCCGTATGTGGACCGAATAGACCTTTGCACGATAGTTCCCACTATGAACGTACGCAGCTCTGTGACTTGATGGGTGAGGTGAATGGAGCTGGTGGAAGCTGAATAAATGTTTAGTGCGAATTGAGCTCTGCCACAACCGTGAAGTGTGTTGTTTCTCAGTGTCGATTGAGAAAGATGGACAATAATTAATTTGCGTCGTGGATGAGTTTCGATTTTGGTGTCAAGTGTGCATTTTTAATTCTTCTAAGGAGAAAAGTGAGGATTTTAGTGTACTGCATTAAGTCGTAGAAAAGTTATAATGCGTCGTTGGACGCCGTTTGCCAAAGGGCACCGGGCTGGGATGGCGTTTTCTTAATTTGCCGTCACGCTGGGTACTTTTCAGCAAGCCAATAATCCGACGTGGGACGACGTATCGTAGGCACCAATACAGGGAAACTCTTCTCGGAATTCTAAAGATGGCGGATCCAACTTTCGACGAGGCGGTTGTTTTTTCTTCTTGTATTTATAAATTTGATTTAGAATCATTAAAAATAAAAGTTCTTAAAATTCTTATTTCTCCATCATTGACCGATTCTAACAAGTGTAGGTTCGATTCCCGTCCGCGGGAAAAATAAATAAAACTCTTGTTCCTGTGTTGGGAGGAGCGAGTACTGAATTCTATGCGGAGCTTATATGGAAGGCAGCAGAAAAAAAAAAGAGAAGTAAAATCTAATATAAGTAATTTTAACAAGAAATTTCTAACTAGTGATTTTTAAGTTGTAACTAAATCTAGAAATTTATATAAAATGATTTTTAACTTGTAACTAAAACTAGAAATTCTTATAAAATGATGATAAAAATTCACAGAGTTATCTCGTAACTATTCCCGTGATGATGTAATTAACGCTAATCATGTTGTGTTCTTATTTTTCTGTCACGAGCATCCAGTGTCCATCCCAATGTTGAGAGTGCCCTATTAGAAGGCCATGTAGTAGCTCATTCATCGGCAGATAATCCCTAATTCCAGTCGCCATAATCTGTGGAGCTGAGGACAGCTCCTTTTCATCAGCAGGGGATAGTGTGACAGAATCCCTAAAATGGTTAATCGAAATTAGTCAAAAGAATTTAAAAAAAACCCATAGAAGACAACCACAACAAATATCCCGAAGAAAACACCACCAGGGAACTTACCTAAAAATTAAGGTGATCCTGTCGAATTCTTCATTGCAGCGTTCAGAGTGCAGAAATGATAAAAATCGAGAATAGAAATCGGATACAGAACATCCAACATTCGTAACGATCGGACCCTCTGGAAAGTCATTTTTCCCCTAAAAAGAGGCATCAAAACAAATAAAAGAAAAAACGGGCTCTCGGTTCTTCCGTTTTTTTTTTAAGAAGAAAGGCAAGTGCGGGCGAAAAAATTTGTTGAGTTTTTTGTAAAAAAGAAAAAGCGAATCTTTGTTAGTAGAAATAAAATTCGAGTATGTGTCAATAAATAGATATCCAACGACTTAAAAATCACGGAGTCTTATTATTTGAGAAGTTTTGTTTATTTACTATTTATTTATTTTTCGCAAAAGCGTTAGCTCTAGGGCTGGCGGTGGTGAGTAATTTGTCAAGTAATTATTCTGAAATAGCAGGGCCAAGCATCTTCAGACCAGACCCATCAAAACTTGGCTACCCTGAAAAGCCCGCGGAATATCTCCTTGTGGAGAACTCTAAAAATAGGTGGCTGCTACTGTAATCGAGGATCGCAAAGTTTGAATCACTATAAAACTTCTTTGCATATGTGACAGTCGGAAAACACAGAAGATTTATCAGCCATTAAATGTAGCAAACTAGTGACTTAAATTGAACAAATTAAATTCATCTGGGTTAGTCTGGTGTTTTATCGAGGAGCCCCAAAGCCCTTGAGGAAGTCGTTTCCCCTGTCAAGCACGAAAGCTTTGCTGACACAAAGTCGACAGAACACATATACCAACGTGCACACTGACATCACAAATATTCTTCTAATTTATTTTTACGTCTGTAGTAGTAAGTCGTATTTACCAAACTTGGATCCGCCATCTTTAGAATTCCGAGAAGAGTTTCCCTGTATTGGTGCCTACGAAACGTCGTCCCACGTCGGATTATTGGCTTGCTGAAAAGTACCCAGCGTGACGGCAAATTAAGAAAACGCCATCCCAGCCCGGTGCCCTTTGGCAAACGGCGTCCAACGACGCATTATAACTTTTCCACGACTTAATGCAGTACACTAAAATCCTCACTTTTCCTCCTTAGAAGTATTAAAAACGCACACTTGACACCAAAATCGAAACTCATCCACGACGCGAATTAATTATTGTCCATCTTTCTCAATCGACACTGAGAAACAACACACTTCACGGTTGTGGCAGAACTCAATTCGCACTAAACATTTATTCAGCTTCCACCAGCTCCATTCACCTCACCCATCAAGTCACAGAGCTGCGTACGTGCATAGTGGGAACTATCGTGCAAAGGTCTATTCGGTCCACAGCCGGCTTTCGGCAAAAGGTCCCATTTCTCACCAAGGCCAGCTGTTATCATCACTTTTGGACGGGCTCTGGTCTCTGGATACACGACCCACTGACCAACTTTCGTGCGCGCTCTCACCAAGCTGTTGCTGCTGCAACATTGTTGCAACAGATCTCCATCCAAAGCAAAAAGTCTCCCTCTCGACTTATATAAAGCCAATAATCAACACAGGATGACGCCAACTTGCAACAATACGTAGGTTTGTGTCCTGAAAATGAGGAAATTCATATAAAATTAGCGTAGAACTAGACCAAAGACTACATAAATCTAACGTAAAATACAGAAACCCAAAATGCGACAAAACTATACAACTTAAGACGAAAAATGAATATGTAGTTGCATTTCAAATACATTGAACATTTTTAACGAGAATTAACTATCCTAAACTTTTTATGCACATAATTGTTAAATATCAAAATAATATATTTGTATTTAAACAACTTTCAATGAAATATTACAATTTCTCATCGGGCAAATATCGAGAGAAAAAACAGGTACTTACTATTAAAGCCAAATAATTTAAAAAAAACGCAACAAAAATGAAAAAAATCGACATTATTCACTAGATCTAGGTTTTATCTTTCTAAATTAGCCACAATCTGAAGAAATGAGAATACCTACTAAGAGGAATTTGATTTAAAAAACTTTAATTTTTACCACTTTTTAGAAGTTTCCGAGCTAATATCTCCATTCCAATACATTTTTTTTATTTTTCCCGACGTTATTCACTAGACCTCTTCGTTATCTTTGATTTAAGATATAAATTATTATTCTGCTACAAATAGTTTGCCAGAAATTCACATTGAAAAATGTGTGAAACTTGAAAATCTTGGTACTGACTCCTCTCAATAGGATAATTGATATATTAAGATGTAAGTTGAAATAATTTTTATGAATAAATTTGTACTTATGTTTGTATTATATAGTATATTTAAAGTTGTAGAATAATGCTCCACTTGTTCGAGGTGCTCTTATTGAACATTAAATATTTAAATTATTTTAGGTAGATGAAGGTGCTGCTTGTTCTTCGGACAAAAAGGTAAAACAGTTCAAAAGAAAGTACGAGCACTAAGAACAACAAGAATTCTTGAAGGCTTGTACAGCAACTTTGGGTGCTAAGGCTACAAATGAAGACTACCAATATGATTGCATCGGCAAATATATAGCCCAAAAAATGAAAACAATTAAATTAGAAGAAAAACGATTTTTGTAGAAGGCTTAATCATGCAGAAAATGCCAAAAGCAGCTTTAAATGAATTAAGTGTATCCTCAATAATTTTAGAAAATGTAGCGAACAACTCGATTTGTGTAACTCCGTAACCTTCTACACCCCAAGATTTCTTTTAACCTCTTAAGTTAAATATGCTAAGGCTACAAATGAAGACTACCAATATGGTTGTATCGGCAAATATATAGCCCAAAAAATGAAAACAATTAAATTAGAAGAAAAACGATTTTTTGTAGAAGGCTTAATCATGCAGAAAATGCCAAAAGCAGCTTTAAATGAATTAAGTGAATCCTCAATAATTTTAGAAAATGTAGCGAACAACTTCATTTGTGTAACACCGTCACCTTCTACACGCCAAGATTTCTTTTAACCTCTTAAGTTAAATATGCAATTATAGATTTATGTAATAAAACACAAAATTTAATCAATATTTTTAAAATACTTTTATTTGAATGTTTTACAAATCCATTATGCTTTAACAATCCCTATCACGTCATCCTGACAAGGTACTTCATTTACAAAATAATTCGCATACAATTCACGGTTTTTAATACTTTCATTATTACAACTCCTACTTATTTGCAGGGGTACCAAATTGTAAGGATTCCTTGCTCCACGCTCCATTTTCACGAATTTCCCGAGTTTTTTGTTCCTCATAATCAAAAGTGTGCTGTGTTACATAGTTTTCATTATTTCTTTTTCAAAAATTATGCAGTACACATGTAACTCCAACTGCGTACTTAATGTTTTTAACGGAAATGTTCATAGCACTTGGTTAATACTAAGCCAAAATGGTTTTCAACCATATTGTACGCTAACTATCGCTACAAATTCTCCTTTCATAATGCAAGGTGACTTATGCAAATGGTTTCATTAAATTTTTCTACAAAGGAAATGCTTTGTCTCCTATTAAAGTGAAGTTCAGATTTTCAATTGTTTCAAGAATTTCCGGGAAGTTTATTGTGCCATCCTTCATTTTATAGTTCAATGAGGAATATTGAAATACCAAATATCCAAATTTCTCCCATTTTTACCAACGTTTTTGTAAATAAACTTTTAGTTTGCATTTACAAGGACAAGAGGAACAATACTATAAAAATTTGTATAGTTGTAATATGAGGCACCACTATTAACTGGTGTTGTATGTGTTTCCCGTCCAATGCACTGCCAATATTAGGCATATTCTATTGCTCCCGATTTCTTTGAGCTACAGTCTGCTACTCTGCATCTGACTTCGGAAACTGAAAATAACATGAACGTTCTTGTCTAAAATAAACGAAAATTAACGAAATAAAAACCTTTAGGTATTCTTCTTTGAGAGCTCCGAGAATCGGTGGAACAATCTGGAACTATCTTTCCCAACGTCTGCGGTGAAATTGCTGTAGACAATTTGAGACACTAATATAACGAGTCTCATTAAAATTATAATAATGCCGATCGACATCTCGTAGCGAAACCCAACTTCCCCGACCGCCCTGTGTTGGTCTACGATCAGCAGGCTACCACCCGTACTCATGTCTGAAGGTTAACTAACTACCCGCTGATTTATGCGCTCGTTTATTGTTTACTTGGGGGTTATTATTGTGTTAGTAAGGAAAGGATCTGTCTCGTCTTGTTTGTCAAGTTCGCATCCGTATTCACATATAGCCCTGCTCATCACCAACCGTTCGGGGAAGAAGGCAGCGTGAGATGCCTTATAAGAGAATTGGTGTTACCAAATGGGATTTGTCTGGTCATTACAGCTCGGCCATCCCGACATCATCTCCGTCCCGGAGATGACATGAAGAAAGCTACAGACACCAATTCCCTTCCACCTCGAATACATCATCATTGAAGTCAATAAGTCGGATCGCAACCACAGCAGATGCTGCATGGCCCTCATATCAACTTCTTCACAGTCACTTAGATTGACTCCAATGTGACTAATTGTACTCAATACAATCACATAATGCAGTGTTATTCCAATAACACCCCTTTTTTTTTTTTTTTTGGTCTGTATAAAAAACGCTGCTATCGCCCAGGTATACAATCTTGCACACAAGTCAATTTAAGGGATCATAACACTCCAAACGCAGTGCGGTCCTCTTATTGACTGTACACCTTTCTTAAAATTTCATTGCCATTATTTGGATCTCAAGCACTCCCAACGCAGTGTGGACCCCAACTTTGGCGTGGAATACCTGCTAACTGCACTCGATACGAGTGTTAGCTATAACACAAAATACCTTCGTATATAACACATCTAGGCTCGCCACTTTTGAAAATCAAGCATCCACTCATTAAATTGTCCTTCCCCTTTTCCTTCTATATACGAAGTTATAGTGGTATGATCCAAAATTTGTAACGATATATTATAGGAAGGGGCGGGGTTATCTAGAAAGGAAGTTTATACCTATTATATTGTATTTTAAAATAAAAAAAAAAAAAATAAAGAAATAAGTGATAATTTATTTCTTAAATGGAATATAAAAGAAAATTAAACTCTCGTCTTCAGAAGCTATTCGAAGAGTACGGAGAGTATCTGCTATTCGGTGGCCTCGCTGTCCTCTTCATTAGATTCGTCCAGGCTATTCAGTGCTATATCCTCGAGTTGCGCCCACCGCTTAAGTCTATCAGCGGGGTGGACGGCTTCGTATGGCTTCTGCGTTATCTGTATCGCTTCTGTATCCGCCACCAGATAACGATCATTTCCAATGATCTTCTTAATCTCATACGGTCCCCGATAACGTGGCTGAAGTTTCCTTGATTGACCAGTAGCTGCAGGTTCTCTTTTAACTAACACTAAGTCTCCGATGTTATATGACATAGGGCCCTTTCGTCCTTCATTGAATCTCGCCGCCTGCTTCTCCTTCGATGTCTCGATCCGTTCAAGAACTTGCTTCCTTAGATCTGACAAGGGAATGCTGTCCTCTTCTATTTCCTTTTCATCGCTGCTTAATGCCAGTAACAACTTGTTCTTTGTCGTGCTGCGTGGTTTATAGCCGAGCACCACTTCATGTGGCGATACCTTTGTTGTTGAATGCTTGAGTGCATTCAGACTCCATTGAATAGGGTGGATGTACTTGTCCCAGTCTCGGCCATCCGGGTCCTTTGTCATGGTGGCTAATGCTCTTTTAACTGTGCGGAAGTACCTCTCCACTTGGCCATTAGCTCTTGGAGTTTGTACCGATGTTTGAACGTGCTTTATATCATTATCCTGGCAGAAACGTTGAAACTCCTTAGAAGTAAAGGCTGTACCTCGGTCAGTAACGATATTTGTGGGAATTCCAACAAACTGCGCAATTTCATTCACCATGCGAGTAACTCCTCGAGTTGTCGTATTTTTGACAGCTTTTAAGAATATGAATTTCGTAAAAGCGCACACTATACCAATTATGTATACATTTCCACCTCGACTCTTTGGATAGGGTCCCAGATGGTCGATGTGCACCTTATGGAATGGTATAGGCTTAACTTCTGGGCAGTGAAGAACATATTTTGACTCATCTTCACCTCTCTTATTGTAGAGACATTCCATACAGCTATTGAGGTACTTCGTCACGGTTTGCTTCATGTTACGAAACCAAAAACTTTCTCGGATGTAGTTCAAAGTCCTTGAAATTCCACAATGGCCCATGTTGTCGTGAGCTCCGCGAATTACTTGCCATATTGCAGCCCGTGGTACGACGAATTTCAATCCCATGTCAGTTTTTTTATAAACTCGGCCATATTGAAGCTCATAACCGCCTTTGATTCCGTGGCCTTCCGCATCGTTATCAATTTCCCCATTCAATATATTTCGAATTTTAAAGATTCTTGGATCCTCACTTTGCAAAGTAGCAAGCCAGTCCTCAATCTCTAAGCCTACGATAAGCATTTCGTTGCCTACAGGCTCTGTCGCCTCTGCTTCTCCAGTTGGATTACGGCTAAGAGCATCGACGTGGCGCATTGAATTCCCAGAGCGAAAAATCAGATCAAACTCGAACTCCGAAATTTTAAGCCACCATCTCGCAATTCTTGGCAACAAATGTTTCGTCTCTTGGGTCATGCGCAGAGAGTTGCAATCTGTGACTACAGTGAACTTACGATGCAGCAAGTAATGTTTAAAACGCATTAGACTTTCTACAACCGCAAGAGTCTCCAACTCGTAGCTGTGATATTTTGCTTCACAGTCCGTAGTAGCTCGACTGAAGTATGACACTGGCTTACATAATCCATTTTTGTCTCGCTGCATCAAAATACCGGCTAATCCGTGGCTGCTGGCATCAGTATGAAGCTCGTGTTCAGCTGTTTCATCATATAATGCGAGCACGGGTTGAGACATCAACATTTCTTTCAGTTTCTGGAACGAGTCATCAGCCTTGCAATTCCACTCAAAAGTAATATTCTTCTTCAGAAGGTTCGTCAATGGTCTAGCAATCTCCGAGTAGTTCTTGACGAATCTACGGAAATATCCTGTAAGCCCTAGAAATTGACGAACTTCTCGGATATTTTCAGGTTTCTTGAAATTCCCAACGGCTTCCAACTTGTGACTCCCGGGTTGAATACCTTCAGCCGATATCTCGTGACCAAGGAAGGATATTTTCTTTTGAAAGAAATAGCTTTTTTGTGTACTTAATGTGAAATTTGCCTTTTCACATTCTACCAGTACCTGTGATAAAATCTCCAAGTTCTCCTGCATTGTCTTTGTCGCAATTAGCACATCATCCATGTAAACTATTACTTTTCCGGGTCCCAGAGGTTGCAAGAGCTTTGCCATCGCACGATTGAACACAGCGGGTGCATTCGTTAGACCAAAGGGGACCCGCGTATATTCGTAATGGCCTTCTGGTGTTATGAAGGCCGTCAGGTGCTGGCTTTCGGCATCCATTGGTATTTGATGATACCCAGATTTAAAATCCAGGGCAGTGAATAGATATTTACCAGCCAATGAGTTAAGAGTCTCCTCAATGTTAGGTACAGGAAAAGTTTCACGTTTTGTCAAAGAATTCAACCGCCGGTAATCCACACACATCCTATATGTATTGTCCTTTTTGGGAACCAGCAATACAGGGCTTGCATATTCAGATTCCGAGGGCTGGATGATACCTTGTGCCAATAGTTCGTTGACCTGTTTTCGTAGAATATCTTTCTGTCCATAAGCAACGCGATATGGTTGGTAGCGCACTATCTTCTCCTCTTTCAATTTTATGGACATTGAGATCAAGTTGGTCTTACCCAATTCCTTGGACTCAGCCGCGAAACAGCTACGATATCTGTTAACTACTTGAAGCAGATCTTGTTTCTGCTCTATCGATGTGTCGGGTGCGATGTTTAGTTGTTCCAGAGACAAGCCTGTTGTTAGATCAGTCTGAGCGGCGATGACATTCATCTCCTTCGGTTCACTTGAGCGAATTATGTCAAGCCTTCCCCAACTTTTCAGGAGCGTTACTTCCGGGTGATCTAGGAAATTGCGCCCAATGATGACGGGAGTCGATTGCATGTTGTCAAGCACCACGTAGATGTCGATATCAAACGCTACATCCTGCACTTTAACTGGTTTATTTATCTGCCCAATTGGTTGCCAGCGGTTCAGTCCGAATCCGCTCAGTATGATAGAAGTTGGTTTCATTGTCCATCCGGCCTCATCGACAAATTTCCTTTGGATTGTTGAACATGCGCTTCCCAGATCGATGAATGCCTTTAATTGAAGCTCACCCACTCTAATTAGCGGTTTAAATTCATCCTCTTGTCTGTCGTTTAAATTATCATTGATACAACCTACCAGAGACTTCTTCTTTAAATCTGGACATTCCCTTTTTATGTGGCCTGGTCTGTTACAATTAAAACAATTTTGTTTTTTCGGACAACTTACTGATAAATGCCCAGCTTCTTTGCATCGGTAGCATCGAATTTGATTCCGCGTAGCGTTAGATAGTCTCAGCTTATTGCTAGGGCCCGTCTCCCTTGGACGTTGATATGGATGAACTATATAATTTGTTTTGCGTGGCTGATCTTTATGATAAGACGCACGGCTGGAATTAGTCAGTGCGTGTTGCAAAGCGGAACGTTGTACCTCTTGCATTTCGATTTCTTCAAATTGTTTTATGGTTCGTAGAAGATCCTTCAAATTAGCACACTGAGATGCAAGGAGAACATTGCGCAGATTATCACTGCCTAAACCCGCGATAATATACTTGGTCGTCGCATTATCGTCTAATTTGGCTCGTTTACACAATTCTTCCATGTCATAGAAATAAGTTTCTATACATTCTTCTCGTTGTCGCTTGCGAGTCATGATTTTAATTAAAATGCTAGACACTTCCTCCACCTGTGGAAAACACTGGACAATTTCAACCTAAAACTCATCCCATGATTTCAATGTTCCTTGCCGACTTTGATACCATGACCTAGCTGGCCCACCGAGTCTCAATGAAGCGTAAAAGAGTGTTGCTCTATCTGACCAGCCGTAAACGAGTTTCAAGGAATCGAATGTCTCCACCCACTGATTTATCAGCAAATCTTTTCGATTTTCGGGATCAAAAATTGGAAGCAATTGACTCACCTCGCTCATTCCAATTCGAAAGTTGGAGACTTCCGAACCAACCGTCGTGCTATGGTTATCCTCTAGCGATTGATTGGACACCCTCTCCACTTCCTGCCTTAGCAAATCATTTTCTGCCTGAAGTCGAGCAATTTCGCCCAAATTTTCATTCTGTGGACTTGCCTTTTTCCTTTGCCTTGCTGACATGGCTAGAATTCCTTATTCTTTTTTTTTTTTTTTACACAATCTTGATTTTTTTTCCTGCCTGTCCGCGCACTAAGGGTTCGAGTTTGTCTCAATTGTTTTGTTTTTACTACTCACTGTCACAATATCTCTTTTATCGAAAATTTCGCTTATTTGTATATTTCATTAAATTTTACCGTGATTCCCTAATTTTTCACCATTTACTCTAGTAGATCTCGATGTGAATTTTTAAGCACTACCGCGCACAACAAATTTCCACTTACTGATTTAGTAAAATGCAAACGGCGGCGTCGTCACTCTAAATAAACTCCCAACCTGTTTCTAGGAAAATGAATTAAAAGGGGAAAGGTAATTTTTCGTCGTCAAACATGGACTGACTCATTGGTGCAACGCATTAATATCGATGCCAGCGAAAAAGAGAAAAATATCACAGGTGGTTAAGTAATTGAGAAATGCTTGGTAACCATATATCATCTCCTTCCTGCGCACATCACTGAAAAACGTACAACCACAGAAGAAGAGAAGGAAAAATAATTAACATAAAATACAGCGCACACTAAGGCAAAGAATTCAGAGGAAAAGATAATTTTCGGCGTCGAACGTTCATAAAATTTCAAAGCAGAGAAATTAAGATATCCTAGGTAGCGATATTTCATCTCCTACCTACGCACAACACTGAAAAACGTACAACCACAGAAGAAGAGAAGGAAAAATAATTAACATAAAATACAGCGCACACTAAGGCAAAGAATTCAGAGGAAAAGATAATTTTCGGCGTCGAACGTTCATAAAAATTCAAAGCAGAGAAATTAAGATATCCTAGGTAGCGATATTTCATCTCCTACCTACGCACAACAACTCGTTTGATTTGTATGATTTCCACGTATCAGGGATTTTGCGACGTTGCCGGGTTTCCTCCTTAATTCTATTAGCACTAAAAGTCTAAAATTTTTACATACACATTTTCACAACTAATGCACTTCAAGCCTTATGCCTTTTGAAAATATATGCATACTTTAATTAGCCGGTCCCGCACGTGGACGATCCCACTTCTGATTAGTTATAACGAGTCTCATTAAAATTATAATAATGCCGATCGACATCTCGTAGCGAAACCCAACTTCCCCGACCGCCCTGTGTTGGTCTACGATCAGCAGGCTACCACCCGTACTCATGTCTGAAGGTTAACTAACTACCCGCTGATTTATGCGCTCGTTTATTGTTTACTTGGGGGTTATTATTGTGTTAGTAAGGAAAGGATCTGTCTCGTCTTGTTTGTCAAGTTCGCATCCGTATTCACATATAGCCCTGCTCATCACCAACCGTTCGGGGAAGAAGGCAGCGTGAGATGCCTTATAAGAGAATTGGTGTTACCAAATGGGATTTGTCTGGTCATTACACTAATAAGTTCTGCTTGTTGCCAAAAATCTCAGTGTTGCTATAAGTCTCTTTTGTTCTGGAATACTATGCCTCACAACTGTACCCTGTTTTTCAATAAGTGGTTTTATTTTAGATAGCAAAATCCCAAAGGCTGTTGCGTCCATTCTCAAATAATTGTACAAGTCATGAGCACTATTGTCCTGCAGTTCTCTTAACAGCCGAATATCACTAAATCGGTGTCTTAATTGTAACCACTTCTTTTGCCACAAACGTTTCTTCTTTTCTTTATTCATTGCTTCACTCGCTATATACATGAGAGCAAAAACAAATGCTAGTACTTTTTTGTTTGCCATTCCATATATAAATACTTTTTACTCACTAAAAAGCTGAAGTTGACTGTCAAATAGGTATAGGAGTATGGTTTAAAACGTGAAAATTAATGAGACGCCAACACGCCACTCCAGAATGCACAAATTTATATGAAAATATCAATTTCACGTGAAAGCTCTAAATTATACGATCTTTCCATTCGAAAAGAGTGTATCGTGTGTTGCGAACGAGATTTTAGCACACGCCACACAATCCCACGTGTTTTCCGGGAGGAAAGATGTACTAGATTGCTCACACGCAAGTTCCATCGTGTATGGCTAGCTATTTTCTTTTCTATTGGCTTTGAAGTAGTTGCTATAACCAGCGATAGAGGAGCCAATAATCGTAGTGCCTATAATTAGGGAGCACCTAAGGAAATCCACGCATTACAGTAAAGAATAAAAAAATTGCTCTCATATTTGACATTCCACACTTAACAAAAAGCTTCTGATATTGTTTTCTTAAGGGCGATATAATCATAAAAGACTTTACACAAAATTTACGGCTATCTGAAAACAATCCATTCCTTCTCTAATTATCCTTCACTTGATGACCATGACGCACACGTAATTATGTTATTTAGTCCCTAGTTCCCTTAAAATCAGTCTCCAGCCAAGCCACGTAAGTTAAGTAACTACTCCAATAGTCCAATATCTTCCACGCGCTTCATGAACTTTACATTATGTAAAATGTCTAATTGTATGTTAAGCAGAAGGTCTGTAGATTCTGTAAATATGAGAGCAGTATGATAAATAGTTTAACAAATCGATCAAAATTCTATATTTATTTAAAATTTATATATTATGTAATATAAATCTGAAAGCTTACCTATATGCTCTGCGCTAGGCAATATTAATTAGTTACGACCATTCCCAGCGGGGAATTTAGCACTCTTACAGTTCTTCCGCCGCATGAACTTTAAACAAAAGTTGTTTTTTTTTCTGTCTAAAATACAATTTGAGAGTCATTCAATTTAAATATTCTGAATGGCTTGTGTCTAAACTTAAATGCTTTCGCTTTAATAAAAACCTGTAATTTTAGAAATTAAAATATTTATGTATATTTATATTTATTAAATACTTCTATTATTTGTGGAGTTGCTTAAGGAGCTAGAGAAGTATTTTAATAATAGTATTAAAAAACAAAATGTTTATTTTTAACCAATAAGCTTCATTAGTAAAATCCTAAGATGTTTTGGTACACAACAGAAAATAAAGTTCAATAAGGAAATTTTTGTAACTAAAGAAAGAGCACAGAATTTCTGTAGGGTATTTCCAGAGATACAGTAGGAATAGCAAATAACTGATTAAAATAAGCAAAATAAATTTTTAATAAATTCGTTTTCCTTAAAAAAGGGAAAACGAACTAAAACACGTTTGTCTGATGAAATGTATCAAATTAAATAACTTTATTCAAATTGAAAAATTATAAAATTTTGCTCAGATTAAATTGGAAAGGCGGTAACCCCAAAGAGATATTTCCCTGACTTCGATAACTCAATTTTCGTGCCACATACTACAAAGTTAGATTTACTAATTTTTTTTTATATCGTGCCTTCGTGCTGGTACATACGGTTCTAAAAACCATTACAGGAGATAGAGGCTCACCAACAAATTTTTTTAAAATTGTTTCTAACTCTTTCAAAAACGGTTGATTAAATAAAGTTAATGTTGTGATATGTTTAGCTTTTATTCCTTCATGATATTACTCATTTGCAGTCGGAGAAGTATGTTCACTAATAAGTTTTTTTCAGTATGACGGACTAAAAAGGAAATTGTGTAATATAAACTAAAACACAGAATACTTTTATTTTAAACAAAATATATTTTTATTAAAAAAATTCCGATTGAAATAACATAGAAAACAATTATAAGTAATGCGCGTATGACAAAAGAATAATTCCGGAACCTATAGAAGTCTACAAAACACCACACGAATTATGTGATAAAAAGAGTCTACAAAAGGTTTTTTTTCGTTTTTTACTTATATTTTTTTATAATGTTATATAAAAATGAGAAGATTTTTCTGCGCAACATCTTTTTTCTTTAATTTTTTCTTTGTCTGTATATCAAACCATCGTGAAAAAATAAGTATATGTCCATTAAATACTTCTTGTTCACTTGCATAATCTGATGTTTCGTATTTTTATAATTTTCATTTCTATTTTTCGATTTCATTTTTTTTTATTATAATAAGAATATATTTATGAAGGTTAAGATCTCGAATATGTATGACTATCTGAGAGTTTTCATTTCTTTATATAAAAATAAATATACAAAATTAAAGGTTGCGAAAATTAGATTCTTTATACTCTAGATGAAATCTATAGCGTACACAAAGTTTGTTATTCGGTGTGGAACTCATAGAAACAATTCTTGTAGAGCAAGATGGATTGGACACCCACGTATAATATTAAATGTGTTTTCATTTTTGCCTATCCGTCTTACTGCCGGTTTGTCTCTCCGTTCGTCCGCCCTCACGATACTGGAGAACGCGTTTACTTAGAAAGCCAAAATTTTGCATACGGTCTTTTTAAAAAAAATTGTTAGTTTAAATTTGAAAATGGCACAATCCTTCGTAGGATTACCATCCAAAAATTCCGATTGTTACTTTGTATTTGGACACTGCCTAAGAACGCGTAAACGAAGAGCTGAAATTTTCTACACGGTGTTTTCACAAATATAGTAAATACAATTTCAAAAATGGGCTAAATCGGGCAGCCCCGCCTTGGTGTTGCCATGCAAAGCTTGGGCTTTTCACCTTATTTTACTTTTCATCTAGAGTATAATATTATTGGTCTTAGACCAGTTATAACTTTTTATTTTGTAAATATGTCGATAATAAATTTTATAAAATTTGCGATGTCATACGATATCTTTTGATCAAATTAAGAAATTTTAAATAATTCAAGTGTTGAAATTAGTTTTGTATTTCGTTTGAACAAAAATGCTTTGAAAAAATTACAAATCGAACGAATGGCACTATGCATGTTTTCTTCTTTCCCTTCTTTTTGGGTATCTTTTCATTTTTTTTATTCAAATATATTATAATAAGTATTTTTATGTAATCTCACATAATATATATTTTTCATTTGTAATATATAAAAAAATTCAGCTACAAGTATAAAAAACATTTCATTCACCTAATTTAAATGTTTCTTTAAAAAATTGTTTCTTGCATTTTATTTTCAATTTTGTTTTATTTTTATCTTACACTTTTTGAAAAATATTTTTTCCTTTATGCTTTAAGAAAATTTATTCTAAAAAAATAAAAATAAAAAATCTTTAATATTTTGCCTACACAAGTGCTTTTGGTTTTTGTTTTTTTTTTTATATTACAGCTAAGAAAAATATTTTGTTTCGTTAATTCTGATATTTTCTTATTATCAATGTTTCATGTTATTTTATGAATTAATTAAATTAAAGCTTATGCAAAATTATATCGCATTAATGAGAAAAAGGTGAAGGGTTAATTTTCATATTAAAAAAATGAAAGAAATTTATTTTGTCTGGAACAGATATTACATTGATAAATTGAAGCCCTATTAAAGTAGTATTATAATGGTATTAAAAATATCTCAAATTCAGAAAATATATTTCCAATGAGTTTAAAATTATTTTCATTTTTAAAAATTTTCCAAATATCAAATTTTAGCTCAATGTATATGTAGTGGTTGCTGAAGTCCAGGGAATGCTAAATGTATAACTCCTATTCTTCAATTCATTTTAGGGTCCAACTAAGGTACTGTTGATTTTTTGTATAGTTTAGATAAGATTCTAATATTTAAATTTTGGGAGTGAGTGGAAGAGCCTACAGTACAAACAATCGAATATAAAAAAAGAATTTTGAGGACATGTTTGTTAAAAATTACTTTACATATGAAATTTGTAATCGATTTTTACTAGCATGAATTATGCAATTAAAAAAACTTCAACCTAAATTTAAATATTATATTTTAAACCAAACGTTTGATTCATATACATTTTGCATAAGCACCGCCCCTATTCGGCACATCTTTTTCTCTGTATGAATTATCTCTCAAAATATCAATCAAATTATATTCGAAATTATATTGAATTGCATTGCTATCGGAAATACATACATCCTGAAAATTTCAGAGCTATAGCTAGAATACTAAATTTGGAGACAAACGGACAAGTGAAAGATTGAAAAGCATTTTTTAAATTTGGACACAACGTCAGTCGAATGAGAACAAACAGCAACCGCTTACAATGTTTTTAAGATTGCTTACCTCACGGTGCAGACCCAAAGAATAAAGTTTCAGAGTACTCTTTAGTCTAATCTTTCGATTTTTGGTATTGAAATACAAACGTTTGTGTATAATGAGAAGAAAATCTTTATAATAATTCCATGAACTTCATTGCTTGGTATAAGAACATTACAAACTACTATCATAGACAAAATAATAATATTATTAGTTTGTCTATGCTACTACAAAGTGAATCTATTCATATTGTTGGACGTTTTTAAACGATCTACACACACATGAGGTAATAACTCACAAATTCATCCGATGTACCTACAGGGTGACCATATATTTGTTGATAACTTTCTTACATGCATTTATCCTCTCTTCTTTAAGTACGTTAGCTTAGTGACATTCATTGATATCCTTGTCAACTAGGCTCGGTTTTTGCCGATTTTTTTTAAAGAAAAAGTGCATGTTCAATAAGCCCTAAGTTTTAACGAATGTGAAAAACAATATTCCTACCGGAATTAAGACTTTGATGACAGTATGATAACAACTTTCAAACAGCGAATAGAATTAAAGAATTTATGGTTAAAAAAAACCAAATTTAAATACGGTATCTATGCTGTGAAGGCACATTAATTTCGCTCTATAGGGGTGAACAATATACGTATAGGAAAGTTTTCAATACTCTTATAACCCAATGTCCATCTATCACCACTGATATACATATTCATCTATGGGAGTACAAGATGTTTCAGAAAAAGGTAACATATTTCACTGCTGGATGAAGAACATCAATTCAGGCAAATCATAACCTGCATACAGATAATCAGTTTTTACTAAATATTCAAAAAGGAGAGAGCTCTCCTTAAATAAATATTATCAAACTAAGTTATTTCTTTAGCTGATCGAACTTAGTCCAGTTATTCTAGTGATATTCATGCTGTATGTAATGTGTATAATTTGAAATAGTATTATTTTGAATATTTTTGCTAAAATTATAAGCTTGATGTAAATATTTCAGAAATCTGGGTATCGATATAAAAAATGTTCTTCATATTTGATCAGATTACGAAAAAACCGTTCAATTTGATAAATTATTAAAAAAAATCTGATTTCCCGCATTAGTGAAAGGCACTAATGGAAAGATAAACAGGTCTATTGCTTCACGAGCTTTACCGAGAAGATGACAGATCTTGACAAATGGTTCGACGGCAAGAGAAGAAGTTTCGCTGGTTTAAAGCATTCGATGACTGGAACATACCTTATCATTAAGGAAAGAGCTTATGTTGAAAGAGTACTTACGTAATAAGCAGATCCGATGTGGTTTTATCTCTATATATTTAATGATTTTGACTTCGTTTAGTGTTGCAAGCAATTAAAAAATTACTTTAGAACGTAATTGCTAAATTATACATATAACTTATGTACAAATGAAAAATAAATTAAAAAATATTTTTTTCATTTTTGAAATATGATAAAACTAACCCTTCTTGAGGATAAAATTGTGGGGATGTAAGGTACTTTGTAATAATAAATTTATAATGCAGCTTAAAATAATAAAGATTAAGAATAGAGAAAGGAAAATAAGTTGCAAGTAAATTAGTTTTTAAAATTATGATAACGATAATCAATAAAAGATTACTGCAATCTCGCCAATTAATGCTCTATGATCGTACTTTAGAATTACAACGCGTATTTACTCCTTTTTCAATGTATTATTTTGAAGAAAATAGAACTAGTAGTTTGCTTTTAAATACCGTTTTCCAAACTTTTGGTAGATTACATATAAAAAGATTTTTATTTAGAATGTATCGTTGTCATCATTAATATCTTTTTAAATTTTAAATGACAATAATAATATTCTCTTTTTCGAGCAGAGGAGTACAGTTTTATATAAAAAATACACCTTAATATGTATATAAAAATTTTGAAACATTCAATAAATTTATATGAGACGTTTCATTAATTGTATATTTTACGATTTTATTTATATTTTGCCATAAAATACATGTATTATGTAAAAAACGAATATTCTCGCGCGGTAGCCAATTTTATATAATGCGTAACAATTATATAAATTTTATTAGTTTTGACGTTATAAAAATATTAAACGTATTCATATTATACCTTTTGTTCTCTTTATTTATAAATATTATTAAATTCTCGTTATACAATTTTTTACAATATTAGTACTTTCTGAATTTTTACTCAGATCTGGATTTTCTGATATAATTACTATCGAAATGTGCTAAATATAAATATAAAAATATTTATATCTTACCATTTATAATACTTATATTATAGTTATTTGGTGACCAAGTTGTTATCGAACAGTTTTGATAATAAAAGCCTTAATGCATATATCTCCTTGATTTTCAAATAGGAGTACATAGAGAGAAATGCTGATTGATGCCTGCTTTTATACCGAACTAGGGGAAATATAAGTAACCATTTTTAATATAGTCTTCCGGAAAACATTGGTAACAACATTGTCATTACTAGGCGGATAAGATTTAATTAGAACCTTCCTGTGGTAGGTACATCTCACTCCAAATTATGCAATTTAATACAAGCACTCAAAGAAGACGAATTAATCATAAAAAAGGCAACTGCAGAAAATTTAAAAAACGAAACTTAAACTTAAACTATTTTTGGTCAGATAGGGTATCATTTAAGTATAAAAGCGTTAATTTAAGATTTAGCCAAATTTTTTATCGACGATCATTAGCATTTAGCGATTGTTTAATTATATTATAACTTTCAATGCATAGTTAAATTTAGCTGGATAAAATAGGCCATTGGACTCATACTCACTACTGATCATTCATACAATGTACACTATTTGTCTATACAGTAAATTTATCTTATTACATTCTTTCTTCTATTTTGGTGTGTAGTCATGTTTACCTTGATATTAATTATAATTTGACGAATAATTGTCCTCATATTTTTTAAATGAATTGTCTTAGTTTTTGGATGTGTAATTTATTTTGATGATGGTATGCAGTATTAATCATAGTCAAAAAATTACAATTTCAATAAAACAACATTTATATACTTGTATATGTACATATATATAAATAGCATAAAGGTAGGACTGAATTGTTCTTATAAGTCGCAGTGGATATTGGTGATGAAGTCAAATATCTGTGTCCTTAGAATTTTTACACACAAACTCTGCATAGCTCTATCTTTAGAAGCATAACTGAGTAGGAAGGAAGAGAAGTACCTACTGGATTTCTCATGAGAGCATGTTCAGCAAAAATTGGTCGCTGCTTAAGCAAAATTATCTCTCGATCTTACATGTGCGGGCGGTAAACTCCTTATGTAGGCTCTAACCTGAAATCTCTTCAGATGCAGCTATTTGCTACACATAGTAATGAGGTAAGGTAAGGAAGAGATTAATACTGAGTGCAAAAATAATAATTGTAGCACTTATAGATGAATACGATGCTCAACATTTAAAAGAATGGTTAAGATTTCGTTGGTGGTTGCCTTCTAACTTCGAACATAACACAACTTTATTTCTTCAGTCGCTGTAAAAAAAGCTTCGGTCGCAAAGAATAAGCTTCGTGTCAACATCAGCACTTTGACTTTTACTTTAGCTCATTTTAGTTTATTATTTTTGTTCTTTCGATTGTGAGTCCTGTTACTTTCACCCTAGCTCTTCAATGACAAAATCTATACTCATTCTGGAGTACAGTATGCACTCGTAGAATTTTCTGCATAAATTCTTATAAACGTATGACTTCTTTGACTCCGATGAAATCCAAAAAGAATTTAATATACATGCAAGAATAGCAGGCGATGAAATTACGCATATTATGCATGTACAAGTATACAATGCTGAGAGTTGGATGAGGCAAGACTAATAAATTCAGTGCGAAGGATTAAAGATGTTTTTCTTATTGTTTGTTATTTTTATTCGATACACCTATTCTTGTCTTCCTTCCACTGCCGTCAATATGTTGTTTGATATGATGTGCTTGGAGGAAATCGCCTGTTTCAACAAAAATGCTGTAATAGGTCCTCAAACCTAGTGAAATATCACAAGCACATCACGGTAACCCAACCGTTTTCAAGCGAGAATCCTGTTTTCAGTAGAATAGCTCGAACATTGGAATAGTATGAAATAGTATTTGGAAAGGTAATAATTTTATATTATAAAGAAGCTTTCGTTCCCATTATTTTATTCTAAATATGTCCTATTCAAAGTCAAAGTGCTTTTGCCACTTTTCTGTAAAACTCACAAAATTTCATTACTAAGTGTAAAAACTTTGACTTTGATGAAAGATCTTCGTATATGAAACCGCCAGATAACAATTTTTATACATTTCAAGGTAGGTCATCTAGGCTACTATAATAGCAAATGTAATGAAAGTAATGAATTTCGTAAGCTATGAACCCATAGAAAATTAGTTTACTAAAATCCAAACTAAATGTGGATAATTACATTCATATTTATATATAGCACATTTAGTACCTCTACGCGTTCATATTCTTATCATAATTTAAATAACAATTATTCACTTATATACGTTCAAACTTTTGAAATATTGCTTAAAAATTTACACGGAATAATCGGGAATTGTAAATACACAAACACTTACATATGTATATTTATATATCATATCTTACGACTTATATCTTATGTATATCAAAAAGTTATACAACGACAACAGAGAAAAATTATCCAAATTGTCACATCAAAATGAATGTATTCAAATTTTTTATAAATTTTTTGTTTTAATTTCATAGTTATGTTAAGTCATTTATCAAAACTTTATATACTTTGATGTAAGGACAACGCGTGACGTGTGATCATAGAGAAAATTATAATATAATTTTTACTGTCTAAAAGGTAGGTTCATCATGTTACGTTATCTTTTGAGTAATGTTAATAAATTATTAACAATGAGAAAACTCATAAAAATGATAAATGCCATGTCTCTGTAGTAGAAGTTGTTTTTTTAAGTTTAAGGTTTCTTTGGAAGGAAATAGGGATAAAGACATGTATATATATTGAAAACGGGCATGATTAAAAAACATATGTATTATAAAATATTGACATAGTAATAAAATAGATGTTAAAATTATTTAAAATAAAAAAACATACATGATATAGAATAACAAAATTAGGAACTTATGTACATTTAACTACTCGGGCTTATGGCGGTACATATGTATTATCCAGTCAAATTATTTGTTGGATGCAACTAATATTCAAGTTTAAAGAAAAAGAAAACCTATTGTTACTTATTGCATTTATATGTACATAAACTGGAAGAACGAATTTATCTTCCAAAAGAATGTACTAATTCACTAAAATATCCTACATTGTATGTATATTTTGTCCTAATTGTAAGTAAAAAATCCAATTTTTTATGTGTACAAACAAAACAATCTAAAAAATATGTATTTATAAAAGAACAAAAATCCGCACCTAATTATTACTGTTTTTTTTTTTACTAATTTTATTTATTTTTATGTATATTTTTTATGCTACAAAAAGTGATTATAAAAAAGGTAACGAATTCAGATCCTACAGTTAAGTAAATATACCTACTGTTTTAATATTTTAATTTTTATATCAATTTATTATTTATTTATACTTAAAAATAATTAAAAAAATTTTAAAAGTAAGACAAAACAAAACAAAACTTAGATAACCCCGTAAATCACTGATAAAAAACGTGCGCGCGCGCGCTCGTGTGTATGTGTATTTGAGTGTGTGTGTGATGTGCGGTGTATTTTTATCTTTCTTGTCATACGTTATAATTTAATTTAAATTTGTTGTTATTTATTTGAAATTTTTGCTATTAGTCATTATTTTCTCGAAACATATGCTTCATTTGTCTTTAATATTGCACATTGCTGTTTGATTTGTTTTACATTATGTTTTACGTTATGTTAAACATAAAAAGGTTTTATATAATATATTTTATTTTTTAATTACTTTTAAATTAGCTAGTTTTAGGTAACAAGAGTAGTATAAAATTTTTAGACAGCTAAAATAGATATTTTCTTTGTTTGTTCTTAAGTTTTTGTTTAAAAAATATCTTTTGTTAATAACTTTACTTTATATTTATACAATATCATACCTTTATAGATTTGATAAACATTTTTGAGTTTTTGAAACAGTAATGTCAATGTACTGCAGTACTATGTCTTTTCTTAATTGTTACTTTTGTAATGAAAATGGTTTAAGTCTTTAAGTATTACAACGCATAGAAAACGGAGAAGACCTTTTTTGCATTATAAAACCAGTAATAGTTGGATGTAATCTTCAGCGATAAACAGATAAATATTGGTAAATAATACAGATATGTTTGCATGCTTACCATTTATACAAGAAAAACGCAGTAGTAAGTTCTACAGAAATTCAAACACATCTTTAGTTAAGAAGTACATATCAGTTCTCTCGGAAAAGCAATTTATTAATATATTCCATCATTTGAGCTTTCTGCTCTGCAGTCTGTAAAAAAAAATTCATGGAGCGGACTTTAGGAATAGGACAAAGTATTTATTGAGGAGTTATTTGCTGAATGGCATTACTTAAGTATTCCCTTTATATTTCAAATAAAGTTCTAGTCTTAGTTCGAGCTCCGAACCTTAAATCCACCCTCATACTTCCCTGAGGATCTTCAGAGCATAAAGGTTTCTCACAGAAAAACTGCACATATAAATGTAGTATGTATGTACTGAAAAGTCTGGAGTGTAGCTTTAGGTTTGTGCATACAATTTTACTTTGAAGTTCTAGATACAAAATAATAGATTAGTATCTCCAACTACGGATTATCTGTGACATTATAAAAAAAGCGCAACACTGCAATGGACTGGGGAATAACTCACGTCATGTTCCTAAATCAATCCAATATACATATTAGGACAATCACATCATTCAATAAATCATAGCAAACATTGAACCTAAAGCTAAATAAGGATAAAACAATAAGCATTTCACAGATAGTCTCATTACGTACCAGACGTAGCATTTCAAAACAATTAAAATGAGAGAAAGATGTGTATATCATTACAATTTCACTTCCTCGAAATTTCACAAATGGTTCGCACATTTTCTTTCTTATAAAGAAAAGAAATAGAGCGTAGGTTACTATACTGTGAAAGAAATGCAATGCCTTTGATCGCAACACGCGTCATTTTCCTGACATAGCATTGGCTGTAGCGCACTTTTGATAACTTTTAATTTTTGGCGCGCGCCAAATCTGACATTTCAGTATTTACCGTGTGTAAAACCAATTTAAACTAGGAGAAACAAATTCAACGATAGAATTTGGCTTAGAAGTGGAAGAAAACGTTGGAAATTTTTTTTTTATGAAAATAAAATAAATATGATGAAGATGATGACAATAAGTGTATATTTTCGTAGTACATATATATAAACATAGAAGTAGAATGTTTGTATATTTTATAGCTTACATTAACGTAATTGGTATTGAATTTTACTCATTTGTTTGGCTTTGAAGAAAAGTTCATCATCTTTCTCCTTTATATAATTCAATGTTTTTTCATAAAAACGTTAATACAAGTGGTTAAATTATTTGTGACTACACTCAAAAGTAATTGGTATTGAATTTTACTCATTTGTTTGGCTTTGAAGAAAAGTTCATCATCTTTTCCTTTATATAATTCAATGTTTTTTCATAAAAACCTGAACTCTTCCTCTATTGATATAGTGGTCTAACCCACCACCTGCGTTCTGTTTATTTAAATACTTATGATAAGTTAATTAGGACACTTTTTAGCCATTTCTTCTAATTGCTCCATATTAAACAATATTTTCAAATTAAAATAAACGTAAATAATAAAAGGTCAGCTAATCCCGTGCCATTGGCTACAAGCTACACCATTGTAAACAATATTAGCTACATGGCGCGTGCCAGTGCAAGCAACAGGACCAACTACTGCGCACGAGGTACAGCGCCACATTGTGTTTCAGCATTAACCCTCGATGAAGCTGCTATTTAGAATGCATGACAATACACTCGTATATAATGTAAATGTATGGTAATGCATATATGTATGCTTTGAGATCATAATTGATTTAATATTGATTTTTGTACATACATAGACCCATTACCTAGTAAGTAAATTTTTTTCAATAAGAAGAATTTCAATAAAATCAGAATTGGACTAACATTCTCTCACTATGCAAAAGTAGAGCAGTTTTCTACTTTTAACGCGCGGCAGATAATTTAACAATTCTTTTAATTGATTTAAACTGCTTCGTAAGCGGAAAACGCGGCGGACTCGACGCGTACATTGGAACTTCGCCTTAAGGCACGCCGAATAAAACTATCCCTCTGCTGTGGCTCTGTTACAAAGCGCATATTGAACACAGGAAAATTATATCTCTACTTCACCTCTATTGGTGAGCGGGTAGAGTACCTACACAGGCCAGACAGACGCATCTGCCACAGCTACATCTTTTGCTCTTGTAATATTATGTCACGTCTCTAGTAGCCAACGCTCATGAGTTTACCGGTGCGGACTGGAGCTTTTATGTTAACTAAATAACATAACTTTTCAGTTAAGTGTTCTTCGCCAACTCGTCTATCAGCTCATCAATACATTGGTATGACTACTAGTTCATCTAATGTACGAATGAAAGGGAGATAAATGGTGTTAAGCAATCATTGAATTGCGAAGTATATAAATGAGTTTACTCCCGGTGCTAGAACAAAAATCAGTATTACATTCCTCCAACCGATCATCATGAGTCCATCAGTGCGCTCATCATAATTGGGCTACCAGGGGTCAGTAATTTATTTGCGTGTATCACAAAATCTTCGCTACGCTCTGCTATTCTATGTTGTGTTAAATGTGCGGTGGGCTTTAGTGCATGGCTAGAACGGCACAGCACAAAGCCAATCATGCACATTGTGGAATTAATGGCAACACCACAGCTAGACATTGCACAATCTCAATTTTTTTATTTTTAAAGTTAGTTCAAATTTTGCGAAAGTGCAGTCACAGTTTTCGTTAAAGCGTATAGCCAGAATGCAATACTCTAGCTGTAGTTTCTCTAAAAACAAGAATAACATTTTATGTGAAAATTTCTTAAATATTCTTAAGAAAAAGAAAATCCGCATTTATGAAATTAACTGCGAAAGAAGTGATTTCGGTGACTTTTGCCGTTGTGGCCATGAAGTTAAGGCAAAAACACATCCAGGCGTCGAGGCTTCCTCGAGGCGTTGCCAAAATTTTAAACATGGCTTTTCAAATGAGGGAACACAAGACGAAGCCTAGCAGCTATTCTCAATGGCTAGCCAAAACGCGCTTTGTTCTCTTTCTAATTTTGTACTGTCAAACAAGATATTTGGCAAATAAGAATCACTTGAAATTTATAATCAACATTTTTGAAAACAGATAATAAATTATTTCTACCCAGAATGTAAAGGAGTTGTCGCACAGAGGCCGTTGGTGTAATTTTGTTTTCAATTCTCTGAGGCAAGTCTTTAAGCTGCGAGGAAGCTTGAGAGAGGCGAGGCCTGAGGATGTGCTTCTGCCTTCTCTTTGACGCCAAACGTTTGTGATTGAATATCGGATCGGCTGAGTATTACCGCTGGAACAGAACGCATCGCAGAGTTTACGCAGTACTCCGCAGCTAACTGTCAAAAACACAGAAAATAAAATGCTGCCCAGAACGAAATTGCCGTGATTCCGTTAAATTACAATTCAATGCAATTTCCATATTTTCAATGTTGCGCCTGTGGATTTTTATTGTTAACACGTGTGCGAATAATATGAGGAACATTTGAAATATCCCGCACCTTAGTAATTAATTTTACATTACAAATTTCATTCAAAACAAACTTTTCAGCAGCTGTCAAAATTTTTTTCTGCGGTACTTGCGTAAAAGTTGGAAGTTGACCAATTTTCGTGGGGCAACTGCAGAAACTGCGGTCACTGTGTGCAAACTAATATATTTCAAATGCATTCAGCTTTTGCGTGACAATTCCTTACGTTTAAATAAATTAGCTATTATGCTACATTTTTTGTGGAAATATATTTTCGTTTATATTATTCACACATTGCATTTGAAAACAAGTCATATATTGTATTTCAATATTTTAATTGAGCATGCCCAGCGCACCAGTTCTACCGTACTACTTAGTAGTATGGGCCATAAGAAATGAGCTATTCAGCTCATTCTTATGTGTTTTTTAAAGGGGGTGGGCTTCTCTCGCCTTCATCTATGGTGTGGTGCTCCCACCTATTCCCTATATTTTAGGGAATGCTCCCTACATTTTAGGAAAAACATAAATTCCCTACATTTGAGGGAGAAAAACCTACCTACATTTTAGGGATAAAAAACTAATTTTAGTTTTCCAAGGTGGAGTTTTCCTTAATCTTATCGGCAAATGCCCAACCTGTGTGGCACAAATTGTTGCCACTCGCTTTAGGGAATTTTTTTTTTACTGTGTAGTCTCAGTCGAAAATTATTGGAATAAAAATTTGGTATTTATAACTCACAAACACTTAAGTTCGTTATGCACTGCAGTATTGATCTTAATTTTATACTATATCTCATTTTCATACCAATTTGTGTCGATAAAAACTTTCAAGCGAAACAATACCTTTCTTCCGCTCCAATATTATTTTAACTTCTTGAAAAGAGATGGATTTTTGAGTAGTAATTTTACATATTTACTATCATATATGTATACCAGAAATGTGTTAAACATTTTATGAATTTTTCTTTTGTACAATAATATTGCAGACAAAAGCTCGTCAAAAGGACTTATTCTTTATAAAGTCTTAAACGTAAAGTAACTGCTCAGGCACCTATTATCACAACGCACAAATAGCTTAACTGTACTTTCTTACGCAAATTTGAATATATTCATCAAATTCTGTTTTTTCACAAGAAATATTCTGAATTGGCAGGATATGCAAGTAAGAGGAAATATCTCCACGAGAATTCACCCCACTTAGGAATTAAATTCAATCATAGAGCAAACTAACTCACATTTTTATTTTCCATTTGTGGTTAGAATCAAGTTCATGTTATTATGAAAATGTAAACCACTTTTAGTAAATTGTTCTTATGTATTGAACCAAAGGAAAATAAATTTAATTTAAATTAAATGTTATTAATATGATATGATTAATATTGATTGGTTTCCGCGAAGTTTAACTTTGAAGATTTTCAATAAGTAGATATCTTTATTTCTTTTTTCCAGATTATGTGGGAAAATCAAAATTTTCAATTTTAATTTGGCAAATAATTTGCCTATTTTTCAGGCAGAAAATTTCACTTTTTTAATTTAACATCAATCCGATTAAGCGGTTTCTTACTATAGGTGGATTAGTTCCCATATGAAATGAACTCCGAATAATTTGCTCGTTCGAGATTAGCAGATTTCTCCACACAAATATTTTGGCTAATTACTAAGCATATCTAAAAAAAAGCTACCCTGTGCTACAGTTTCGAGCGGGTTAAGAATGAAATGTAAATCCTTCGAGCGCAATGCATAAAAATGATAAAATTATCAAGATTACGGTAATGCAAAAAACCGAACGAGCGGTTTTACCTTTAACAAATTATGTATTTTTAATTTGAAGCTTGCAATACTCGTGCATTTAAAGGTATAGGTATAAAATTGTTGTTTTACAAAATAATTGTAATAATATATTTACTTATTAATTGAACAATTTTTAATCTTCTGGCAGCATTCTAATATTTGCAAACAATAAAATAAACGCAATGGTTATAACGATTTTAAATAAATCTCTGATTTTATATATTATATATATATATATTTATTATTTTTATCTTTTATATATATATATATTATATATTTATTTTATATATTTTATATATATATTATATTTATCTTTTGCGTTTTATCTTAGTGTATCAGTTTATTCAGGAGCCAAGAAAACATAGAATATGTTCGTATAAATATCAGATCTATACACTGCTTATATAATTTATAATATATTCCTTTAATAGCATGAAAAAGGAAATCTTCGTTTTCCTATTTAACGCAAAGCAAAATATGATAAATTTTTAAATGATAAAGCAAATAAAGAATTTGTAATAAAGCGTGATTTTAGTGATGTTTAAGGAATGACAGAAGATGAAGCAAAAAAAATGAAGTTTGTTAGTTTTTTAACATAGTTTTGAATGAATTGTTCATACAGCTTCCCTTTTAGCATTTAAATAGCTGACATATGAACACATAATATTTCCAGACGACTTGTAAAAAATTATATTTATTCTATGCGAGTCTGCGTATGTTGGTATAATTTAATTTGGCATTGTGGTTTAAAAATATGTATAGAAATTTTTAAAAAGTTTTGAGAAGAAAAAAGCAGAAGCTATGAATCAAAAATTTTCTTGTTGAATATATTAATGTATCTTATTTGCTAATGAATATTTAATTCTTCTTATTTATAAATAACCGAGCCATTATATTTTTCATCAGAGATTATATATGGTATTGTTTTCTATTAACCACTTGAAAATGTTATTCTTATATTTTTTCTCATTTTCCAGTTATATCGAAAAATATCTATGTATTTTTTTAACTATGAATGCTCAATATATATTATGTATTAATATAATTAATTAATTAATTAAATTATTTATTTATTTATTTATTTATTTATTTATTTATTCATATAAGAATTCAATTTGACTATGTAAATTTAACTATTTTTTATTGAAGTTGACTATGATTATTTATTTTTTTTTTACATATTTTCAGTTTTCTTTATATTCAATAAAAAGGTTTTGCTTGAATGAAAGTTTCTAAAAAAATACAGCAAAAAATTATTACTTTTTTTGTATATTTTTTTTATTTTAGAGTTTTTTTGTTTTATAAATTTTTTTCTATAAAGGCGATGCTTTTAAAAAATGGTTTTTACTAATTTTATTTATGTACAAGTTCAATATACATTCAGATGTATAGATGAATATAAATTATAAAAATATAGGACGATTTATTCTTCTAATTATTATTTCTACCACCTTTCTTTAATATACTGCAGCGTTTTTGGAAATTATGCTAATTTTTCAGATTCTTCTATGAACCTTTTTATTTAACGAAATTGCGATAATATAAACGTAAAAACTTTTCATAGCAATATGATAAAATATTCGTACAATTTTTTATTTGTATGTTGTTAATAAATTTTCTAAAACTGAGTTTTTTTTACACTTAACTCTTCTAATAAAAATAATTGAAGTTTTCACGAAAATATCATATTTTTGATGTTTTCGTATTTTGTAAAAAATTATATTGTATTGTTTTTAATTATGTACTTCTTGTTTTTAATTATGTACTTCTTGTTTTTGTATTTTTTTTTTATTATTAATTTATGTAGTAAATTTTTGTATAAGATTCATTAGCATCTTATTACCTAGTATAACTACGTTATTTTAATACATGTGAGAAGTGATATTCAAACAGTTTTTAAGTCAGTTATAAAAAATATTATTTATTTTGCGAATTTTCGAAAATGTAAGTTTCATTTTTAAACATAGGTCAAATATTTCTTATATAACATCTAATTAGCTTGTTGAAGATTTGCGAATATTTTGATATATAATGGCTTTTAAAGAATAGTTATTTTCTTACAATGTACTTTTCAAACTACCGCCGCGGTTACTCTGCATTTTGAATTCCGAAAAGGGATAAGATTGAAAAATTTGAGGAAATTGGGTTTTTGTTATGTCACTTGGATTTTGTAACTATCTTTTATATATTCGTAATTTATGTAGCCAACCGGCATTCGAATTATTATATGTGAAATAAGACATTTAGTTGGATGAAATTTTGGAAGATAATTCACTTACGTGAACACGTGCAGATTTCAAAATAAGGTACTAAGGTTCGTATGCCATACATATAAAATCAGCTTGAAAGTATCAACATTTTGCTGTATTATATCTAACAAGGTTGTAGAATTTGTTGGTAATTCTGTTTTGTAGAAGCAAATCTGAGTGGTGCGAGTATCGAGCTGACATTTTCCGATTTTAGTGAAACTTAACAAATGCTTCTAGTGGAGTTCGTGAGTATGTGCATAAATATGGACGGAATGGTACCTGGTATTATTTATAAAGTAAGTACATTTATAAAGTATTTTTACGAGACTATTGTACCTAGTAAGGAGCGAGGCATCATTTTCCGCATTTTTCTTTCTCATTTAAATTTAATTGGAAATTATGTTTTTAAATTTCACATCATTGTAAATAACTTTTCACATTGCAGTATTGAATTAATTTATTAATTATAAAATGTTACTCATTTGTGTTGACAATGATTACTAAGTTTACTAGAGAGTAAATATTGCAGCAATTTTTATTTTGTGTGTCCAATTCCACTTTTAAACCTTAGTTGTGGATCAAGCGAACGACGACTTTCTTCATGAAAAGCGTACATACAAATTCAATGGTTGAAGAAGACTACTGAATGTGAAAATAAGTGGATGGTCCAACGCCCAATAGTAGATTCGTAAGCAATTCAATTACATGTCCTATGCATAACATTTTTTATATTATTATTTTGTCACAAATAAAGTGTAATGAGCTTAAGTTTACGACCGTGTAACTCTTGAGAATTAAATTACACCTTATGCACCTTATGCTGAGTTATATTTCTTCTTATAGTATCGGTTATATGAATAAGCAACAATATGATTGTACCTATATTAATTTTACATTAGAATCAACATTTTAATATAAAGTGAGAGGTTCAAGTAAAATAAATCAGTTTTTTGTTTTAACTGGAGGAAATTATTTTGGTTTTCTATCGCGAAGGGTAACTGCAGAGCATTTCAACAAATCGTTTTGTGCAAATGTGTTTTACGTGGGCACATATCTTCTCGGAATGCATAGGTCTTGTACCTAAGCAAGCAAAGTGCTAAATAAAGGAATTTATCGCTCTACAAACAATTTGGTGGTCACGACGTGATACCTCATGTAGAAAAGTATCATACTACAATCAATCCATTCATCAGGTGTGGAGGCACTTCCGAGCAAGCATTCAGCATTCAAAATGGCTATAGAAATCTTAAGCAAGATTCAGAGATTCGGGAAACCGAATCGGCTCACTACACAAAATCTTTAGCACTACTGCAAGCTTGGTGACAAGAATTTCAGCAAAACTATGGCAAATTATCTTCCTCTGTCAGTGAATACTTCACAACAAAGTAGGTGTTACCAGAAGCTGACAGCTATATATGAGGCTTCTAATCAAATGGTCATAGGAGGATTAGAAGACACCAGACATGATCCAGGATCATCAGAACCAACCAGTGAAGAAATTGCCGTAAACACCCAGAAGTTGCAGTTAACTCAAATTCAAAATGTACAGGAACTCAGCAAGAAAAATTGTTGTCAAAGATATATTGTAACTTTAAATTACAATTAATTTAAAGGTCATGGATTTGAGATGATTTGCGTGACTAAAAGCCAACTGGCAATAGCCTACAATCAGGATCTTTATAATGAGCTTACTGGCTGGGTCCAAGGGATCGTAATAACAAAAAACTACACGAAAAATTAGAAATTTCAAGCATAATCAACAATACTGAAAATGGCATTCATCCAAACTTGAAACTTCCCCAAACAAAGCTATCTACCTGATCCATTTACAAGAAATCAGCGACACAAAGAAAATATACGTTAATCCAGCGTCTTCCGACGCTAACTATTCCGCAGCCTGGGAAGTCCACCCTACCTGCTATAACAACAAAAGATCATTGTCCACAGGCTTCTTCAACAAACTACAACTGGGTCAGGCATAATACATCCTAATCCCGCATTATAAATTAAAACTCTGCATGACACAACCAAAGAATATCTTGGGCTTAAAAATATAGGCATATCAATTTATACCTAGAGCCCATTTCTTATACATTTATTGATAAAATAACTCGACAAGTTAATTGCACCACTAGAACTACCTACCATTCAAGGACTCTTAGAATTTTTAGAGAGGCGATTTCAGGTGCTAGAAGCATTAGGGAGAGAATACCAATGAAATAAATGAAATCAGATATATTCAACAATAAGGGCACAAGGCTCCATCATTTGCAAGAGGAATCATTCGCTGTACTTCTGGAAAGAATTTTTGACACTATCACTAGGTTGAACTTTGTCCAGAAACACAAACAGTGTATAAACTGCTTGAAGAGATATCATCCATCTCAGGAATACACATCCAGACATTGCGGTAAATGTACCAAGAAACATAACACATTGGTACATTTCGACACTTCACAATCTAGTAATAAGAGACAGGTCAATCCATCAACGGTGCAACCACGAGGTACTAAACTTGACAGTAGATCACAGCAAGCTGAACACAAAATATCACCGCCTCCTAATGCAGTATTAAATACAGGTAGGTACCAACCTAGAGCCAACTATTCTGAAAGCAGCGCAGAATCTCCATCAAACCAATGTACATAATACTAGGTACAGTTGAAATAACAGGCAACAGCGGATATTAGAACCAATGTCGAGTCATTTTCAACTCTGGCTCTTAGAATCTGGGTCTGACAATCTCACAAGAAAGCTCAAATTATTACTAATCGAAACTCCGAAACAATGTACATTCAGGGCATAGGGGAAGCTAGCAAAACGTCCAGTACAGAGTAAACGTGCAATTGCAGTCTAGGACGAATGGCTACTCGATACAAATAGAAGCGTTCACCCTACCTACGATAACGTCTCATCAGCCAAACCAAAAAATATACAATTAGCTGACCCAGAACTTAACCTTCCTGGTCCTATAGAGCTACTCCTTGGTGCAGACATCTATTCTGACATATTATCAAATTAGAAATACCAACACTTTAAGACACACTTTATGGACGCTTTACTGGAGAAAGGTCTCCATACGCTTCTTCTGATGAAAGCTGAAATTTCACTATAGCAGAACAAAAATGTGGTAATCATTTCAATAAATACATTTAAAGCAAATTAAGGAAGTACTATGAACCTACCATTTCTAAATTACTCAGAGAATATCGCTCGGAACAGATTCCGTTCTTTAGAACGAAAATTTAGCAGGCACACAAAAATCAAAGAATAATTCGAGCAGGTCGTGCATGCATACGAAGCTTTAGGGCACATGAAAGAAGTCAAATTCACTAAAATCTCCTTCCACATCACTGTGTTATAAAATTGGATAGCAGCACAACAAAACTTCATGTAATAATATATAATAATCGCAGGATGAACTGTTTTCCATCCTGATTCGATTCAGATATCTGAAATTTGTATTCACAACTGACATCGAAAAGCTTAGGGAGGAGCAATACATATACATATACTTTATTTCAATGCTATAAATGAATTTGCAATTGTCGGTTTTCTCGTGAACGAATACAACCTTTGATAAACGGTTTCCAGGAAATGGAGTGACACTCAAGTCTGCTCTAACGAATTGATTAAGCTCTCCAGTATAAATTGTATTTGAGCTCTGTAAATGAAACACAGGTTGTACTCGTTCTCGAATAAACGGAAAACTTCAAACTCGTTTATAAGTTTGAAACAGAGTATATATTAGAGCAATTAGGATGTTATCAAAACTGTTCAGCTACTGTGCGCAAGGTCAAAACTTGCACCAAATAACAATAACTCTTCCGTGCTTAGAGTTCTGCACAGGAAAGCTATCAACTCAGTTAGTGCATCGCGTATCTTCAAATTTTCTTGTATCATTTATGAATCATCATCACTCACATGCCCGTCATCAACCGTCTTGTAATTATTCAACGGTTCTCGAGTGCAACTCAGTGGCGCAAATCCAGCTGATTTTAAGAGAAAGAAACCTATTCCAGAATTGTGTTGACGTCTCAGCTCTTAAAGTAGTCTCTCACCTTTTATTGATGGAAGGGGTATTATTAGAGTTGGCGGTAGATGAAAAACGCAAATTTACTATATAAGGCAAAACATCCTGCACCTTAACCATATTGGCCTAACAAAACTCCCGATGATCAACATTCATCTCAGCTACCTACACATTAAAACCCAGTCGCTGCAAGCAACAACAAGGCAAAAATTTGTGTCCATAAAAGGAAAAAGAATTTCCAGATCAATAATGCAACAATGTATTCACTACAACAAGGCAAAGGCCAAGCTAACAACAAATTCATGGGAAATCTTTCACCTTCAAGAGTACAACCTGCAAGACCTTTCAATAACTTAGTGGCTGCGGACTAATTCATACACACTATAAAATAAGAGGAAAACAACCACAAAAGTCACATATAGAAATACACAGCAACTTCTCTACAGTACGCTTCCTTGGTTACCTCAAATGTCCACTGTCCTCGCAAAATTTGAGCTGCGATAATACAACAAACTTTGTTAGCGTAAACAACCCATTGAAGGAACTGCAACAGTCAAGTCAGACAAATCCCTGCTACAAAGAGCCTTTATACTTCTGCCTTATTAACATATAAATAACTTACAACAACCGTCGCAGCTGGAAACACAATTGAGTCGTTGGGCTATTATCATCACGTCAGATCCGAATGATCTCGCGGCGCTGTGTCCAGGCCATTTCCTTTGGCGAACCACTTACGGCAATCGTCGACCAACAAACAATTCGCAAAACCTAACAGACTTAAAAAGCGGTGGAAACTGGTAGTAAACATTAAACAAGAGTCTTAGCATCTCTGATCAAATGAATATTGAAGCAAACTGCAATTAAAACATCAGGGAAAGAATGCTCACCCAGAGATGATGGTGCTAAAAAGGGGGACAATTAACCTTCATTAAAATGGCGGCTTGAAAGAATCACCAGCGCACAAAGGGTGAGGATGGATTAGTGCGCATTGCTGACATTAAAAATGTCTCGGGCATTTTCAGAGGATCGATTCATAAATTTGCTCCGATACCACTGAACATAGATGAGGAGAAATTGATTGCACACAACAACAACAAGACGAATTAGGGCCAGAAGATTTCTGGATCTTAAAATCTATTGGTTAAAAAAGGTATACTTTTCAATTATGCAATCCAGTCTGCAATACGGAATTTTTGTTTGGGGAGTGACATACACGAGCACGATTAAAACATTGCACATTCTCCATAGTAAAACTATTAAGCTTTACCTACGCAAATCAAAATTCTATTCAGTGACACTTGCTGTTTTAGAATTCAATGTCTTAACAATACGGCAAATATACAATTTAACTCTCCGAAAATTTATGTGTACTTAACACGTAGGCCAGGAAATCACTCCCTTAATATCATTAAATGTAATAAATCAAGTACAAAAAGGCACACTTGTTTTATTCGCGCAAAAATGAAATTCACCTCTTGATTATAAATTGACTTTAACTACATCTAACTACAAACTTAAACTGAAATTGTTCATAATGAAAAATAACAGCTTTTAAAAGGATTTATTTTAAAACACGCTTTTTTCGTGTACCAATTTGTAAAGCCCGCTACATTTCAGTTATATATTCTTTGATTTTTTTTTCTTTTTTTTTGTTGCTTTTTTTAGCTTTGGAGTTATCTTTGATTTTCATTTCCTTCATTAGTCTTAACAATTTCGTAAGAAATATACTAAACAAACTGAAAATCTAAGATAGTTAATATGAATTAAGAAACCGTAGCACAAGCTTAGCTTATCTGAAAAGTTAGCTTAGACGTCGCGTCGTTAGGTTGAATAAAATTAAAATAATGTTTGTTGAATTAAGCCTAATATCGAGTTCGGGCAAAGTAAAATTTAACGTGGTCTGCAAATAATTCACGTTAAAATCTCTGGTAAAATGTTGACGTATGTTAATTTGGGAAAACAAAATAATTAATTTTTATATTTTGATAACACAGCCGAAACTCCTTAATGGATCAAAAAACAATATGCAAATTTTCATAGAAATAGGAATGGCCTAGTAAATGCCTAGTAAAATGTGTGGAGAGCTTATCATGCCATCTATTCTATAAAGAGGGAACCTACAGTTTTTACTGGCGAACTCCGTACTGCACTAGCAAAATCATCAGTGAAATTTTTGCTTGCGATTTTACCAGCGCTAAAATTTGTATGGAAATGTAACATTTTACTCGAACTCGATACTTGGCTTTAAGCTTCAGTAATAAAAAAAATTATCAACAATTGACAATAAAATGGCGAATGAAGTGGAATCCACTATAAATGAATTAAGTCATAATGTGGAGGCGTTTTAGAATCAAGTCAAAGATATTAACAAACAATTCACTGAAATGGTGGATGAAAACTCCACTGAAGTATTGCAGCAACAAAAATTTGGCACCATCATTTTCAATGCTAGCAATTATCAACGCACACAAGAGTCAATCTTATAGGTTCTCATTGACACCCATCATAGAAAATTCAATCCGCGACTACTAATATCGAGTCAATTAAATAAAGAACTGATAATAATTAAGGACCATTTGCCTTCCAATCTCCGTATATGCACGAGACAAAATAACATCTTGCAACTCTATAAACTAATGAAAGTGGAGGTCGCGAAAGAAACAAATATGTATGTCATTTTTGAAATAAGATTGGAGCTATTTGCCTTCGAGGAGTTCGAATTTTTTCATATCGTTTCTGTCCCAATACTAAATACTTTATCCAAGCTCCGTAAGAATGCTCACAGTTATAAATGTCGCTTGTGAAACTACCATGGCTCCGAAATCTGTAGAAAAAAATGAAAAGTAATTGCGAAATAAAACAAGAGTTCTTAACAGTTTTTCCACAGTCAACAAGATCAACGGTCACAATAGATAACCTGATTCTGTCACGCCGAAACATCTTCCAGTGATATATTAGAGTGATTATGCAAACTAGTTTCATGAATCAGAGAGACGACTCTAAAAAATCAGGAATGAAGAGACGTTACCAAACCAGATAACTTCAATTCACATCCACCAATTCACATTAGGCTGCTGGTAGAAAAAGTGGTACAAAATCAACTCGAATACTCCAGTCCCGATGCCAACCGCATTGCAAACCTCGCACCTGTCCATTTGTGATCAGCTTTGAAGAAGAAGCCAGTTGAACACCGTTCAATGCGGGGAAGATGGTAATAGCTTAAGAACCAAATTATATTTCTTGTAAAAGAGACGCGTCAAAATAGTTCAGTGGTACTATCGATAATGTAAATAAATAATATTTTAATTGTATATTAAATTTGCATATGAATCACAATTTGGTTATAAAATTGAGAGGCTCAAGTAAAATAAATCATATCTGTTTTAACTAGGAGAAAATGTTTTGGTTTTCTATCGTGAAGGGCAACTGCAGAGTATTTTTAACAAATCATTTTGTGCACTTGTTTTGTGCTTGGGCACATATCTTCTCACATTGGATAGGCTTTGTTCCTAAAGCTTACAGATTTATCTACAGATCCGAACTGTAGATATATTTGAATTCCGCCACCCATTACCAGTTCAAATCGTACGATTTAATCTACAGTCTAGCTAATCTGCGTGAGTATGTTGAAAATTTGTACGATATGATTGTCAACCAGATCGGCAGTTCATGAACTGCAGACTGTATATCTGTAGATAAATACACCACACACATGCAGTTCATCGTCAGATAACAGGACAGCAGATTTGTAAACTGCATACAAAGTGTACAATTTCAGCGTCAATCATTATTTTCAGACCAGTTTGATATTTTCGTCAGATAATTGTAGTTTCTCATCATTCCCAACATGGATAGAAGTACAACATTCAATGAATTCTGAAGTATACAAGAAACATGTAAAGTAAAATATGATTAAAATTCGGATAGAAAAAAAAATCATCAGGAATAAATAGAACGTTATAAAGCTACTACTGATTCCGAGAGGAAAAAAATTAATAACTTCATATGTGAGATGCTTTGTGAAGCAACCAATCTTTCACCCAGAAATGTTTTTTACTCTTCACTGGTACTTCTGATAACAAAATTATTAATGAGCAGCAATTTCCTTCTTTGACAAAATCCTTTTAAAAATTCAACCGAATTGCATGAGAATCGTGAACAGACAAATAACGATATGGACTGAAGACCCAACTGTAGGTGTGAGGTTAATAGTCAGTTTATCTTACGTTTTCTATCTGTCAAATTTCAAACTTACGATCTGATCTGATACTAGTGGGTGGACGAAAACAGATGCCATCTACAGTCTGAATCGGCAGATAATCTGTAAGTGAATGGGGACCAAGCAAGCAAAGCGATAAATAAGAAATGAAAGAAGCTTGATCTGACAGAAGTTCGTTTGAGATCTTGCTCGATCCCTTATTATAATGATAAAAACGTACGAATTAATATTTTCAAGCTCTACCCACAATTCCATTAAAATGATAAGGTTAAGAAAATATGTACTGGATTTGCAAAAGCAGGTAGTTTTAGAGGTTACGTGAATTTTAGCCAATGATTAAACTGTAAAATACCTCTAATAATACTAATAATAATATCAGAAGTTCATACAACGTTCGTTAAATTAGTTTGACGAAATTATGCATTTGGACGATATAGCTTAGTTCCAAAAAGAAATTAATGTGTAAGCTCAATTTCTGCACCAGTCAACGCAGCTCAGTATTATACGAATGAAGAGCTAGTAAATATGTGCCGCTAATATTTTACATGGAAATTTAAGCGAAATAGCTATGGATATATCCACTATTAGCCCTGGGAAATAGTGGCGCTATTTAATATTCCATAATAACAGAATTGTTGTAAAATAACTTTTAGTGCCTTATTGAGGGAAATGCAGATAACCGTTCAAAATATACGGGAAAGCAGGCCGTTGCGATGATAAGTCATATACAACTTTTACTTTGTTAAATTCCTAAGGTAATAAAATAAAATTTTAACAACGGTAAACTTCAACACTACTACACAAAACAATCCCTTGTCTCTTTAAGCCACAGTTATATCAGAAGTTAGGCTCAAAAGTATTGGTTGGTGCAAAACGGAAATGAATTTCAACTTAATATTTTAAATCCGTTTTTGTTTCCGATAATTAAATTATTTCACTTGCCCATACAAGCATTTACATTCTTCTTTAATTTAACTAAATATTTTGAAGAAATTCAATAAAACTTCCATGTTCGATTTATGAAAAATATGTGAAACATTTTTCTTCGCAAGTTTCTATACAAAAGGAATAAACTGTATAAAAAGTTATCTAACAAAAATTATACTAATATCTAAATTATTATTCTTTAGTTAAGTATATTAACAATATAAAAATCGACTACAAAAATTTCTCTTATCACTTCATTTAAGAATTAAAAAAATTAAAAAGTTCATCAATATCAAAAAACATTTTTTACATTACTTTATATTTTCATTATTATTAGAAAATTATTATTTTTCCTTGTTTACTATATATAGAAATGAAGCATAATTTTTAATTAAGTTTTCAGATAAAAGTTCATTATATTCATGAAAGTCTGCCTTTATACTTTTTGAAAAAAAAAAACATTTTTAAAAAATTGTAAATGACGCGCTTCGATAAGTATATATCTTTATAAAAAAAGACAACAAATGGGTAACTAATTCGCTAAAAAAACCGAATAAAAATAAAATTATGTATAAGAACAAAATAATCTATAACCATTAAATATATATCATAATTTAGAAAAAAATGTATAAAACCTACAACATACGAGAATTCTCAAATAGAAAATTTCCTGTAAATATGTTTCTCTTTAGGGTGCTTATTTATTCTGTTTAATGGGTATCATTCTATGAAATATTATAATATGTAAGTGTAAGTGTTAAATTCGGTGTAGTCTAGCCTTTAACACATTACAGAACCAGGGCCAAGAGGGCTATTCAATTGTTGTAATATTATTGAGACGAAAAGATATCTTTGGTAGTACATATTTGTTATTATCGAGATAAGAATAATTATTTATAATCTGTTTTACTTACTTAATTATCTCAAACCATTACAAATACGATCTCTTATGAAACTATTCAAAGTAAAATTTTTGCTGTTATCGCTAACATGTGTTATATGTTTGTTCGAATTCGTATTCATTAAAAGTCCCTATCTATCTATGGATATTTACCGTCAATTATGTTCAGGGTATTAAAAGATGCAAAATTATGAAAGAGCCCAATAATAGAGTACGATGCATTAGCCATAACGTCTCAAGTAAGTTAGGTACTATTAGTAGAAGACATTTTTTCTAGAAACACATTATTGGTTATATTGTTAGTTGAGAAAATTTCGACATCAGAATAATCGAGCTTATGGAAGAGAATAAATATTTGTCTGTAAGTGAATAAAATAAGTAAAAAAACGAGTTTTCAAACAAAACTGAGGCCAAGCCGCATGAAAAAGTAGAAAATAAACTTTTCTTCACACACAGAGGTGGACTCAGATATTTTGATTGGGACATTTCTCTTGAATATTCTTTCTCTTCATGAATCAAATCACTTATTACCTCTGAATGATCATACTGAAATATATCGGTGATTGTCAGCGAATAAAATCTGAGTCCACCTCTGTGTGTGAAGAAAAGTTTATTTTCTACTTTTTCATGCGTCTTGGCCTCAGTTTTGTTTGAAAACTCGTTTTTTTACTTATTTTATTTTCTACCTTTTTCACGTTAACTAAATTGGAAAATTCTGCATTTTTCCTGAAACAGATTTATAACTAATCATATCGATGAAAATTTTTCCGATGATTTTCCCGATTTTCCGGGTTTTCCATGGAGTTTTCCACAAAAGCAACTTTATGCAACTCATTTCGCTCTACAACTTTGTCTTAGGTTGCAAACCGCTCAAACGCTTCCTTGGTCGGAAAAACTCCGGAAAAGCGTTTTACATGAATTTTCCTCGGTTTTTTCTGCAAGTTTTCAACATTGTCGGAGAGAAAGTAATGATGCCAGTGGATAGAGAACTTGATCCTGCACAATTTAGAAAACTTTTTTAACGGAAAAAATTCCGGAAAGTTTTCCGGAAGTCGGAAAATTCCGGCAAATTTTTCGGAAAAATCGGAAAACTCTGCATTTTTCCTGAAACGGATTTATCACTAATCAAATTTGTACCAAATTTTCAAATGATTTTTCCCAATTTTCCGGGTTTTCCATAGAAATTTCCGGTTCAAATTCTGATTGATTCAATTGTCACGCGACATGAACCTGTGTGCCAAATTTCAGCTCGCTGTGATGGCGAAAAGTGGGTCTACGAGAGTGTCGAAAAGAGTAAAGAAATAGACAAATTCGTGTACGAGTTAAAGGGAATGGCTGGCCTCAAAATTATCATATGTCTGACAACGGATATAGGAAAATTATATTAACATATAAATTCAAACTTGATTAAAACCCTGCATTAACTATTTATTTTAAATACATACATAGTTACTTCAAATTCAATGGAAATAATTGCAATAATAAATTATTTCAAATAATATAAAAAAAACAATCCCTTAAAATCTCTCAATATCAGACATTTATATACGTGTCAGATAGCATCTGCTAATGGAGTTCTTTCTAATCATAGAGCAGGAATAAAGTTTGTGTTTGTCCATTCGTTTGTCGGGCTTTAAGAACACGTTTACTTATATGCTGAATTTTTGTAGATCATATAAATTTAGTTCTAATTCCAAAAATGAATTAAATCGGGCAATTCCTTCGTAGAGTTGAAATGAAAGAAACTCCTTTTCAATTTGTGATTTTGGATGCTCCAGAGCACGATTCGATAAAGTAGCTGGTTGATCTCGACTATTTGAAATCACAGACGTTGATATCAACTGTTTCCAGTCGACAGTTCGCTCACTAGATCGACTGTAAAAAAATGCGGTTCTGTTAAGTGTTTTCAAGGCAAGGGAATATCTATGAGTGAGATGGGTGCCCTTAATACAGTTAAAAATAAATCCCTACAATTATTTTTAAACCTTTACAAAATATCAATTATTGAAATCCTATGTCCATAATTGCGACATAAAAGTAATATGAAGTAATTGCGTTAGTCATGACACACTGATTTAGTGAGAGGTACCCAATATCCACGGTCTACAGAATGCAAGATCTGTGCACTAAGAAATGTAAAATTTTGTTGAGACAAAAAATTGCATTTTGTATGGGAAAATTCGGAAAATTGTATTTTTCTGTGGTGTTTCGAAAAGTGTACGCATAGTTTTATTTAAAATGAAAATTTAAGAACAGTTTACTATATTACACAGTGAAATCGCCGGATGTTTCTTTTAAAAATATGAAAAAAATGTTCCATAAAATTGGCTAATTTGTGCCAAAATTTTTGGCACAATTTAAATAATTATACTTTCTTAAATAATTGAGATTAATTCGTTAATAATTGTTTTTACAATAAAAATATATTATGGTAAGTACTTGTTTTAAGAAAAAATGGAGCAAGTTCAATGCAAGAAGTAGAAAATTTACCTGTAATAAAATCTTCGGGTAACTTGTGAAAAGGAACGATCTTATGACATTGTAATTTAATTTTGTTACGGTTGCCACAAGCTCTTACCCACTCGTCTGACAACTAAACTAAACTATTCTTTCGGACAGCAAAAATATTTAATGTTTTTACAATTGACTTTCAATTCGCTTTATAAAAAAACACAAGTTCATATAAAACGCAATACAACAATTTGTATAATTCAGAATATTTGAAAAATTTATTTATAAAAACTCTCCTTAATTGAAAGCTCCACAATTTGGCTCAAAATGTCACAAAAATGGCGCATATGCGGATTTAGTGCACAGACCTTGTATTCTGTAGACCGGGCCCAATGCCAAAATAAATGGAAATTTATTATGGGATCAGAGGCCAGTTCATTCAAGTCGACGTCGAACGAAAATAAGCACTTGAATTATCGTTTTTGATTCACGCAACTAGACGTTATGGAACTGTCGTTAGAAATCTGTCGAACATTTTTGACACTTACTTTGGTGTCATTTTTACTTTTTCTCAAGGCAAAAAAAATAAAAACCTACAATTTTTTAAAAATTATTTAATAAGACGTAATATCTTATGTGGCGTAAAACTCAAATGCAATCAAAAATCGCCATATACTATGTGTAGAAGCTTCTGTTTCAGGGCTTCAAAATGTTAAAACATATATGGAACTAGAAGCATCAATAATAGGGAATGTCCTTCAATGTGTAATACACCACTAGAAACACGTGAAGATATGTACAGTTCAATTGAAATGCTCCTTCCCAACAACAATGGGCAAGCCAACAGGAAACAAATGTGCCAGCAAGTGTAAAAAAAGTACTTACAGTTCTTGAAGAACCAAATGAAATAGAAATGGTGAGGAAAAGTTAAAACTACTACGAGAAGAGATACGAAAGCTCCGATATTAGAAAAGGCAAATAGAATTGAGCTTATACAATATATCTTTTTAATGCCTTCAAGTAATTACGGATTCTCTGGAAGAGACAGAGAATCTGAGACGTCTCTGAGTACCGCCCTCCTACCGCAATGTTTTCGTTCTGGGTTTCAATTAAAAAGCGATTAATGTAGCATTTCATATATTTGTCTCAAAGTCTTTACCAGCGCGTTAACCTGAAAACGACATTAGAAACATCAACTTACGTGAACCTAAATTTGAGCATCTGCAGTAGACGTTATATTCATAAAACGTCGATGTCGATTGTGGGTGTCGACTTGCGTGAACTGGCCCCAGGTAGCGGTCCAAATAAGCAGTTGTCAGTTTCACCATTGGAGGAAAATGTAGTTGAGCTTATAGGGCTGCATTTGAGAGTGGCGTGGAGAAAAACATTCAATATTTTGAGACATCTTCTCTGAGAAGAGAAACGAAAGTAACAGGCGCCAGTTCACGTAAGACGACATCGAGCGAAAATGACACATGAATTATCATCTTTGGTTCACGAAACTCGACGTTTTGGAACTGTCGTTAGAAAACTATTGAAAATCTGCTCTTAAGGCAAAATTAAAATAAAACGTACAATTTTTAAAATATTTATGTGGCATGAACTCAAATGCAGCCAAGATTTTCCATTTATGTCTACATGTTTATTTTTCAGGGTGACCTTCACACATTTTAAGATTTGTGCAAAACAAGAATATGGTATTCAGTATCGACAAATGTGAATGTCCACAGGAATCAGAAACCAATGAATGAATAAGAAACCAATGAATATGGGTTCATGGATTCCTCGATCCGTCGTGGGGGTTCTGAATTGGGTGTCAATTTTCACCAAAGATTAAGTTTTATCTCCCACATAAACTACATGGTATCAATGAGTGGCTTAATAAAACGTTGGTCCTGAAAGTTCTTGAAATCCCTCCATAACATTGCGTTTGTACACTTGCTGCTTTATAAATCAGTCCTTGAATACGCTAGCCAGGTATGGTCTCCATTTGACGGTACACACATATCAAGTCTGTTCAGCGTAACTTCCTACGCTTTGCTCTTAGGCACCTGCCCTGGATTAACTCATTGATTCTTCTATCCTATGAGAAGAGAATCGCTTGAAGCTTTTAAATATGAAGTCGCTTGGTCGATGTAACTTTTGTGCATCAACTCTCAAACGCGATTGTTGATTCTCCGTTACTACTTAACTATACCTCTCTCTGTGATACTAGGCACATTTGAGAAGGTTATCCTTACCTCTGCTCCATGTGAACTAATCAAGCAATAATTTTAGCATGTACGAATCCATTAACCGCATGTGCATTTTTGTTAATAACAAGACTGATCATTGGCGTTTCTATGCAGTTTAAAGAAACGTATATACATAAAAGCCAAAATACAATGAGAGCGACACAACAATGTTGGCAATTTAGTTGGCATAAAGAAAAAACAACAAAAAAGGAGATTGTGGGTCCGTGAAATTAAGGATCGGGAAAGGTTCGGATTTTTTTAAACTTCGTGATTTTCTCTATCAATTCCTCATCAAAACCCATAATTTTTCAAACTAATTAAAGAAATTAATTTTGTTTAAATTTTAATAATTAGTTTATTTACTATTACATTTTAATTTCCTATGCTTCACAAAAATAATCAAATCCAGATAACACGAATGTCAATATTATCAAACATCTACACAGAAATGTCAATTATGTTGGTGACAAGCTTAGAGATTTTCCCAAACTTTTCGTTGGCAACTTTTAGAGTCGCCTTCATTATGTTAAGTAATATGGGGGGCTACCATTTATTCCATCTTTGACAGCAACCAATTTACGGCGATATTGCTGTGTCGCTCTCACTGTGTTTTGACCTTAATACTTTATTTGTTTGTTATATGTTGCATTGTCATTTCATCTGGTGTTTAATATTTATTTAGTTTAACATACTAATACTAACGCCGAAAAAGTGATGGAAAGTTTATTTATTAAACATATAACTACATCTAGCTTGTATTAAACTGGTTCCGATAGTCAAAACATATGGGGCTAGAAGCAAGAAGGAATTTTCTTCCATCTGTAGTACAGAAGCAAACTCAAACGCTTCTTTTCAACAACAACGTCAAAGCCAGTAAGAAACAGATGTTCCAGCAAGTGTAAAGTTTACTCCAGAAGAGCTCCAACAACAAAACTTCCTTCTTAGAAAGGTTATTGTAGTTCTTCAAGAACGAAATGGAATAAAAAAGAGTAGCTGATACAAAAACACCAAAAGTTAAAGCTATTACGAGAAGAGGTAGAAAAGCTGTGACATCAGGAAAGAAAAATAGAATTGAGCGTATACAATATTTTTTTATTTTTTTAAAGCCAGGCATGCTAGAGCCAAGGAATTTTTGTTCCTATACAAAAACTATGTTAAAAAAAAGTCACGGAATGCTCAAGGAATTTTTTTCTTTACAGATTCCTTGAAGCAGTATGCTAGAGAAAAGTAATTCGAACAGAAAAACTCTACTTCTCGATTGACAAAAGGAAGTCGTTCTTTTTCAAAAAATCCATTCATGTCAATATGAAGAAATAAGCACCGGTGCATTTATTTCTGTAAGCAATTTTGACGTTGGTGGAATAATTGGAAAGTTGAAGGAAGGAACTGCGATTTTGCAGGAGGTGAATCAATTTTAAACTGATAAATGGAGGAATAAAAACTGTTTTACGTTTATCTTCATTTTTCATTCGAAATTATCCATTTCACCACTTTATTACTTCTTTATTGTCTGAGATACCACACAATAATCAAATCCAAATTGTCAAATAGTTTTTGATCTACCATACTTTTCTTCAAGAAATAAGTAGCAAAATTCCTTCAAGCCTTAAAATAATTATGCATTCTCTGGAAGAGACCGACGAAATTCGAAATTTGAAAATTATAACCTGCATCGCTTGTTGACGTTTCGCTAGAATTAATGCAATTATACATCCATAATAAACGTCAAGCATGCGCATTACCATTCAAATTACCCCGATTTAGGTGTATCGGGGCATTACCTTCTCAGGCCGTGGCGATATAAAGTGCACATGTATGAGAAACGTGCTGTTTGAAAGCTTTTAGCATTGCGTATTATGGAAAAACAAACAAGTTTCATGTGACGACTACATGGTCGGCAGATAGTTCTAAATAACCTTTAGTCTATAGAGAATTTGCCAGAGCTTTCGGCTAACCAACTACATATAAAACTACATGTAAAAATGTTATCAATTTGAGAAGCGTTTAATAGGTAGAAATGTTTTTCCTGTATTTCTGCCGAATAGATTCGTTTTGACGTTTTTGTAATTTTTCACGGTCTTATAATTTTTCCGATCTCAGGTGAATTCAGCTTTCAATTTGAAGTTGTCAGTTGTTTTTTACTAAAGGTATAAAAGTAAATAACAACAATATTTTTGCCATTTTATATTTTTCCCCAATGTCAGTGGTATACAAAATTATCTGGTATGCCACGTTGATAATTTAAAGCGATATTTGTGGACATATATTCATTGGCACTGAGTTATAAGTCTAGTTTCTGGGACAAAAGCCCTCATTACACTTAAAAATCAAACATCGCACTTATATTTTACAGTATAACATTCATTTAACACTTTCCAGATCGCTTTTATTACGTTTCGCTATTTAAAGAGTTTGATCTTTCAGAAAAAAATCAATTTATTAATTTTACCTATATTTCGTGCGTTGAGGTGCATGCAGAATATCACAACACTGGTCTGTTCGCGTACTAGCTTGAAAGTACAAGCTTGTAAAATTTTTTGTAAGTTTTTACTCGCAGGTGTTCGCGTACTCGAAAATCGGGAGAGAAATTATCGACGTCACTTTTCCCCTCCGCGCAATTTATTACTTGATTTAGCCACTGGCATGTATATTAATGGACTGCTCGTCGAACCAAAAATGCATAAAAGCAAATGGTAACACTTTCATGAGAGCACACTTTCCCATTGAACTGTAACTATTGGGAACGAGAAATTTGAAGTTCAGCGGTATTTCCAGCCAAAACAGCCTTTTAAGAAACACTTCCTTCGCTTTATAATAAAATTTAACAATACAAATAGTCCCAAAAACTTTTGTGGTAAATTCGGTACATCCCACCGACATACATATAAGTAATTCCCAAATAATTTAAATATAGCGACAGTGACTGCATACTTTCTTAAATCAAAACTGGTGCCACATGAAACAAGAGATTAGTCAGTCCATTTATATACATGTCAGTGGAATCGACTAGAGAAAAATCGTCAAGTAAAACTTGGAAAGTGTCAGAAGTGATAGCTTGCCGCAGTTTTTAGTTATTTTCAAATTTTTAGTTATTTTTCAAGTTTTTAGTTAGTTTTCAAGCTTTCAGTTTACTTTAAATAAAATGGAAAACCTGCTACTCCTCCTCCAGCATGCATACTTATTTAAAATAGGAGCACAATAATTCAATAATTTAAGTAATAAATCAAGGAATCCACTTGAATTATTTGACGTTACACAAGCTTTTACTCGAAGTCGTTCGCGTACTTTGAAAGTATTACTCTCAATTTCTCTCCCTATCATACAATTTGACGTTTTTCATGTTTTTACTTGAAAAAGTACGCGTACAGACATAATAGGTCTGTATGTTACTCGATTTTACCTAGGCTTCAAAGTGTTTGCACAGACTCGAAAGTTTTTTACCCATAATGTGTACGTTAATTTCTCGGACTAGAAAAATTTGACAGTTGAACGCATTTCCGCTCCTGATCAAAAGTTAATATTTTTACACAGGGTAAAGTGGATGAGTAAGTTCATTCTTTTCTTTCATTTGACATTTGAAATAACTCTTTCAGTTGTCATTTTTAAAAAATAAAATAAATAAGTCCGATTTTAATAAAATAAATAAATAAATAAAGTTAGTCCGATTTTATTAAACAAAATCAATCTTGGTTTCTGAGAGTTGACAAATTTACGTCGTTTTATCCAGGCTTTATTCATAAGTTGTCTGTAAACTTTTCTCATTCTCAGCTAGTATTATCCCCCATCCGGAAGAAAGTTTTTACTTGATTTTTATTCAGCGTTTTTTACAACATACAGACCTAATGTCACATTTTTACACACCATGTAGTTCAGGCGACCAAAACGTTGTCATTTCCCCAGCACATTAAAGCACTCCACAGCGTTCAGCTGCTAAAAATGTGCACACTGGTTCTCTTAGCGTAGTGTCTCATTGCGTCTAAGTGCATACCAACCGTTTGCTAAATCGGATTGCGGTGTGTATCCTTACTTTTTCAGATCATGTGATGTATACAGCTTAAAAGCACATCGGCGTGTGGCGCCTGAACGCACGAAATGTTAAAAAAAAAATTGCAAATAAAAATGTCAAAATCCATGAACTTCATGTTCAATAATTTTTATCTTTGGAGCCACGACATTTAATTTCATGAACTATGAATACGAAGTCGAACAAAATTCAAATGATATGGGAAGGACTACCTAAAAAATTCTCAAATTTATGATATCCACAAAGTAACTTTTTTTTTTGTCTTTTCATATGTACATATGTACATATATTTTCGGGAAGTTTTATAAATCAAGTTTTTGTTGCAGTTTATTTACTATCGAACGTTTTATATGTTTAACATTATTTTTTTCCTATGATATAACTCTTTTTAGTATTCTTTAGAAAATCGAAATTATAAAAGTAAAAAATTATGATAATTACAAACCACAATTATGTATGTAGTTACATATTCGATTTGCTTTGGTTTAATATTTTGCTTTTTTCAATATGTTGCAATTTTTGAATTTATATTGTAAACAAATTGCTTAGCAGTTTCCTTATATTTTGCTTGAATTTTTTTATTAAAATTATATGAAAAAAAAACAAATTCCACTTTCGCAATTCTTTACGATTTTGCTTAGCTTTTGCTTACGATTTTGCCTAGCTTTTGCTTACAATTTAATGTGTTCAATGGGCTCATTTAGTAAAACGATCGAGGTTCCGATGTGAATTCACGAACTAATTTACCACGATTCTTTTCCTTCATTAAAACGAAATAAATCTTAAGCTATAAAAAGTTAATGATATTAAAACGTTCCACGTTTTTTGCTTTATTTGTTTTTTTTTCTAATTTAACAATTATCACAAAATCTTTCAAAAAGAAAATGTTTTTTTTTTTTGGAGAAATTATTTTTTTGTTTTTTGTATAAAACAAAATTAATAGATAATGTAAAAAACTAATCATAAAGGAAAAAACAGCGACCGATTTGTAGTCGTAGTACTTATTTTAATTTGTAATATGGAAAATTCTTCCATATTCATAACAAAATTGATAATATTTAAAAAAAATTGTTTTACAATTAAAATATGAATATAAAAATAGTTATCGTTTTTATAAAAATAGGAATTAAATAGGAAACAGAAAACAAATCAACAATTGGTAAAAAATATGGTCCTTTCTCCATACACTCATTTAAAAAAAAGGACATCGATCGCCCATAAGCTTTTAGCATTATATTTTTTACATTTGCATTCCTAATTATTACAGAGTTTCTTTCGTTGCGGCATAAAAACATACTTTCTATTCCTTTTTTGTAATTGTTTACCTTCTTGTTGTGTATTATTGGTCTAAAGCTTTGAAAAGACGTAATAAAAAAGAAATAACATTTAAATAAAAAAAACAAAATCTTCTAAAAGATCATGGTTTGAGGTTTGGCTAGACTAATCTTGGGTTAACACCAGCGAAATGGTACAGCCCTTGGCCGATCTGCTCCCTCCTTGACTAGAGGCTTGTGATATTCACGTCCAGGACGTGAATGTATAGTTGCCCAACAGTGCTCGCAATAATACTGTAAAAACATTGTTTTTTCAAAACTCTTTTGGATATCATCAAATATTACCTGTAGGCATGTGACATTTGCACAAAAGAACGGTGCAAATTTGCCCCCACACCGTTGTCCTTGACACTCATCGCACATTTGATCATCGAGAACGTATGGTTTGACTTCTACCCGCTTATCTATGTCTCCATGCTGTAGTTGCACAAAACGAGCTGATATTGCCGCTATGTAACTCTGTTGATTAGCAAAAGCCACACGCCCAGCACCCTGTAAAAATTTTAATACTGATCAGGAATTTTATAATGAATCAATTTGAATTTAGAATTTTTGCCTCTATTGAGAGAGCTGACATCTTTCCATGTTGCTAAGTTTTTATTTATTTATTTTCTATAAAATCTATATTTGAATTTTTATTTTGTGTTTTTACTTATTATTAGTGTCAGTAGAGGCTATACTAGGAAAGAACTAAAGAAGAGCACATACCTCCGTTGAAATGAGGAAAAACATATCTTTACATTAAATTATATTCATCGAGCGATGTACAGATAGATGCTAGGGTTATATACATACAAACGATACGTTTATGTTTCTATTTTTATACCCTAGATGAAATCTATAGGGTATACTAAATTTGTCATTCCGTTTGTAACACCTTGAAATGATAATAGTAGAGCAAATGGATTGGACACCCACGCGTCATATTAAAAGTTATTTTGATTTTTGCATGTCCGTCCGTCTCCGTCTGTCCGTCTGTTTGCACGATGACTCGAGAACGCGTATACTTAGAGAGCTGAAATTTTGCATACAAACCTTAAAAAAAAGAGTAAAATCAAATTAGAAAATGAGACAAATCGGGCAACCCCTTCGTGGGGTTGCCATACAAAAATTTCGTTTTCCACTATATATTTGGACACTGCCTGCGAACACGTCGACGTAGAGCGCTGACATTTGGTACATGGTGTTTTCATTGAACTAGCAAATAAAATTTTAAAAATGGACTAAGTAGGGAACCTCCTTCTTGGTGTTGCCATATAAAAGTTTAGGTTTTTTAATTATACTTTGAAAACGATCAGTCCAAGACATTTTTATTGCACCATGAGCTTCTTCAGAATACGAAATCCTACAAAATCCTATCAAACTTGCATAGATCAGTGACCATACGAAAATTTATACGGGCATTCATCTAGGGCAGAGGTGCCCAATCTTTTTTGTCTCGTAGACCACTTGCCATAGTTTTTGGTTTTGGGTAGACCTCTTGTTTTCCTGATATTGATGTTTTTGCAAATTCATCAATTTCAAATGTGTTTTTCACAGCTAGTATAGTGCTACACACGTTGAAAGGTTTAATTTTCTAATTGTGTGAAGTGTAGTGTGAAAACTTTAAAAACGCTTGTTAAGTTTTTAACATTTATTAATTAAATTCAAATTAAGACGAACCAAATTAAACTCTAGTGTCTGTTACAAAAAGTAACTAAGCAAAAAATAAAAGCTTTTAGTGTGGGAGGGATGAGCCTGATGCTTTAATAATAAATTTTCAATAATTGGCATCAATTTAATTAGGTTTAATCTCAAATCTGCTCGGTTAATGATGGCCAGTCTGTTTTTTGTTTTTGTTAGAAGATTGACAACCGCGCCGAAATCCCTTTCCACTAAGTATGAGGATGGAAACGCAATTAAAAACTTGCTCGTGAGTCGTGATATTTCATAATTTGGGATAAGTGACATACAGGGTGATTCAGATCAAGATACCTTCCAGGATACCACGCGATTCCTTGAGGTAAGCTGATCAAAAAAAATTTCCACACATGGATATTAACAAGAGAAAAGTTACTGTTGGTCTAATTGTAAGACCAATTATTATTATACCCTGGATGAACATAAAAGTTAAATAATGTGAAAACACAAAGCTCTGTATGGCAACACCAAGAAGGAGTTGCTCGAATTAGTTCATTTTTAGGGTTCCGTACACAAAGGGTAACAACGGGAACCCTATTACTAAGACTTCGCTGTTCGTCCATCCGTCACCAGGTTGTATCTAATGAACCGTCATAGGTAGACAGTTGAAATTTTCACAGAATGCGTATTTCTATTGGCGGTATAACAACAAATAATAAAAGTAAAATAAAATTAAAGGGGACCCCCAAACAAGAAACGTGACTTTTTCGGCATTTTTTCCTCGTTTTATTCTCATTCATTATTATTATCATAAGTAGGCATTTTTTTTCTCAAATGATAGCATTATTATAATTTTTTCAAATGACAGCATTATTTTTTCAAATTTACAGCATTATTTTTTCACATGACGCCTACTCTCATTTGAAAAAATAAAAAAAAGTACAGTGTTAAATTTTATTCGATGGTACGCAACCCTTCGTGCGCGAGTCCGACTCGCACTTGGCCGGTTATTTAATTTTTTTTTTACTATTGCTATGAACGCACAATGTACCAAATTTCAGCTCTCGAAATATTTAAATGGCAATCTATATTAAGTGAACGCGTTCTCAAGTTATCGTGCGAATGGACAGGCAGACATGCAAAAATCAAAATACCTTTTCCATTCTGTTCTATCATCATTATTTCTATGCGTTACAAACGGAATGACAACCTTAGTACGTACTCGTAACCATAGGATTTCATCAACTAGGGTATAAAAACCGATACAAATGTACACGCTTTGTAAATTCATAAAAAATTATCACATCCCCATGCTTTTATAGAATTGAAACCTAAAAACCTGAACCAAATATTTTTCAGGTTCTATTTTGTAAATTTCCAATGAACCAGTTCAGTATAAAAAAAACTCAGCCGCGTTCTTTTTTCCAGATCCAGAGGGGATTACCGGTTGACGTGCATATTGAACGCGGCTACAAATGTACACAGTTTTATAATTATAAATGCATCAAAAACTTTCATACTGCCATGCTTTTGCAGAATAAAAGCATCGAATTTAAACCAAATATTTTTTAGATTTATTTTGAAATTTTGTGAAAATTGAGATTATGGCAATTTAATAATTTGCCACCATATGAAAGAGAATTAGAGTTTATTGTTGCAAGTACACAAGATATTGCAATTCTAAGAAGAATTATAGCTTTCTATACATAGACGTTTCGTTTCATTGGATCAATTTAAATGAACCAGCTCAGTATAAAAAATACTGCAGCCAAGATTTCTATTTGTTCTGAATTTTCTATTTATATTTGTGTGCATAGATAAGATATAATGCCTTAGACACACAGCACTCTTAATGAAGAAATAACTAACGACTCATTAGTCTATAATGATTCATTATAAACTGCGGACACACAGCCATTTCTTTAATTAAGTTGTGCTGTCAAACTGGTTTTGATGAACTTATCACCTTAAAGAAGCAATATGAATCGAATTAACGCGATAAACTTTGGTTTCATTTATTTTATTTTTGAATTTAACAATTAACAAATGAGAAAAACATTATATTTAAAAAATATTAATAATATAATTTGTGATTTGCATTTCTTTGCATTTCTTCTTCTTATTTTTCAAATCGGCAGATGCACAGCGGAGCTCCAGATTTACATTATATGCCAAATCTAGCACATTTTTCCTCATTATAGCTATAATGAAGGAGGAAAAGACTTCATTAGTGTACCTCATTATCATCTTATTTTCGAGCTATAATGACGTATACTATGTAACACACGGCATTTTAATGAATGGTTTGTACAAATGATTCATTAGTTCGTGCTGTGCGTCTAGGGTATAAGAGTCATGTGCATTAAGCGTTCTCCGATTTTGAGAGAAAGGGATAGATTTGATTGTGGTGCCTGTTTTTGCCTCATCTGAGTAACAGGGACACTACAAAGATCAAGCTTACCTTCAAGATGAATTAAGGCCAAAACACAGTGAGAGAAACAGAACAAAGTCGCCGTAAATTGGTTGCTGTCAACGATTCGAATATATGGGAGTCCCATATACTTAACACAATGAGGGCGACTCGACAAGTTGCCAACTAAAAGTTTGGGAAAATCTCTAAATTAGTCGCCAACATAATTGACATTTCCGTGTGGACAGTGAATAATTGACATTCATGTTATGTGGATTTCGTTATTTTTATAAAGCATAGAAAATTAAAAGATAATAGTAAATAAACTAGTTATTAAAATGTATAAAATTAATTTCTGTAATTAGTTTGAGAAATTAGGAATTTTGAAGAGGAACCAATATAGAAAATGAAGGAAAAAGTTATGCTGTGATATGCGTCATCGCATGTATAGCAATCTCATCTTCTTCTTCATTTTTCTTTTTAGTTTTTTCTTTATGGTTTGCAATTTCAAGTAAGCCGCATAAGGAATATTAAAGATTTTTCTTAATTTTTTCCTTCCTGCCATTTCTTTTATAATAAATAAAACAGTGCCCGCAGTCAAACACACTTGTCGTGTCCTGTTCACTGTGTTTTAAATTCAACATCGTCGCCAACTAAGTTGCAAACAATGTTGTGTCGCTCTCACTGTGTTTTGGCCTTTAGGCAATAAGGACTAGCATATTTTACATACGACTCTTCTGTTCTGCCCCTCCTCCGCAGTGACGTAACTAAGGTTGCATGCCCCCCCCCCCCCCCCCCCCCGCAAATTAACATACTTGCACAGGCAAATTTAATTTTGTGTGTCCATTGTAAGGAAATATTTTCTGAAGTTCGCATGTGTGATGTTTCCCATAATTTTTTCAGGCCAGAAATTCCCACAATATGGGAGAATTCCCATGATCTCCCAACCGTGCCGTCACTCAACTCACTCCAAGACAGATTTGAGCATAAAATAAAACGGTTTCGTGGGTACTACGAGCAGTGTTGTCAAGAACTGGATTGCCAAACTTGTTTGTTTATATTCACTTAGAGTTCTACAGACATCATTAAACCTGTTAAAATACCACTGGCAGCCCCAGGATATGCTCACGAAAGAACATTAAAAGGATAACCGATGAGTATATGAGAGAAACGCTTAAGCAAGCCAAAGCGAAAGAGGAAAAAGCTTCCCTCCCACATAAGTAGCCGGAAATATCCGATTACTTAAAGTAAGAGCCCGAGTCCACGCAATTCGCTCCAATATAAAGTCAAAGATGTCTCGAACTCGATCTCATGTAGGGAAGGCCGCAATTGAAGTTTATTCCCTAGAATTGTTGTGCATTATTGGTGGCCGACAACGGTTATTTTGAGATACAATGTGTGCCGTTGGATGCCTCCACAAATGCATAACAATTCTAAGAAAAAATTTCCAGTAAATTTCTAAGAAAAAATTGCTGGCTTCTCTAGATCAGGTCGAGGCATCGTTGATTATTTCAGCAAGGCATTGTTGGCTTACCCTTTGGCTACGTCTACAGTAGTACCGCCTCTACATTACAACAAGGCCGTGTATCTTTTTACCGCTCCGTAGATCGACCAGATTTTTTAGATCGTTCAGAGCACTCGAGCAGAAGGATACAAATCCAGACTGCTGTTAGTTTATTTTTATATTGGCAACACATGTGATTTTTGAAATATCCATGGATAATACAAGATTCTTTATAAAAATAACTAAATATTAATAACAAACTTATAAAAACAAATAACGGGTGAAGGAAAGGAAGAAAATATGGAATTTAAATAGTATTCGCATTTTCAATAAGATTTTTTTTGCGCTCTATTGGTATTACTGACTGACTGCTCTAAATGCTCAGAGGTCAACCTACTTTTTGTTACAGCAATCTGAGCAATAATAAAGATACATGTTCAGAGCGCTCAGAGTACTCCGAAAGTGAATAAAGTTACCAGAAATCCGTGTTCAGAGGATCGGACTGCTCTGAGCAGAATAAAGATACACACCCCAAGTAACTTACTCAAACTTCGTTTTGCAATCACTTTATAGATCTATACACAAGGGTAATACTCTTCTCTCATCTACGAGTTCTGATGCATACCAGCAGCGTATATATGTTTAGCCTAAGGAAGTCAGCAAATATTTCTCAGAAAATAGTTTACAGTGTTTCAGTTTCAAGCGTACCTTTTTTTCTCCGTTTAAATACAAAGAATAAATAGAAGACTACTCGACTTTTTTATTATTGTATCTTAACTACTGTCTAGCCAATGTGTTTGTAGCTTCTCAAAGCCTATGATGGTATGAATACCTTAAGTTGGAACTGAAATAATGAAATCATTACAGATACTTAAGGTGTTTCTAAACGATCTGGCAAAATGACAGATATCTGCCAATTTTTGTGGGTAGATATCTGTCCTACTGATTACACACCGATCAGATATTCGGGCAGATTTCATCTGGCATTAAGTTGTCACATAGTTTTCGGTCAGTTATCTGGCATGCGTCTGTCTTTATTGATTACACGACCTGCTAGTTTTCATCTGGTAAAATACTGCTTTTATCTGGCAAAGACAACCTAAACTGATGTGAAGTTCATTGTTCAAAAATGACTTCTTGAGAAAGTTACGCGGCTACTTTGCTTGTGTATAGTGCATTTTGTACAAGTGAAAATGTGGATGTTGTTCGATTTCGGTGATCAAGCGCATGGTTTCACAGCTGATCCATGTTGACTCCTGCTTATTTTTCCGCTTCGCCTTATTTTCATCTGCCATTTTGTTAATTATGTATATTTATGTTATTTATATACTGTATACTCTAGGTAGATATAATAATATATAATTATGTAATATAGAACAAACCTCGTATAAGCTTGTCTCCTGCAGTCTGTTCTATACTCCTATCACTACGTGCACAAAACTATTTTTTTTTCAAGTAAACTGGACAGATATCTGCTCAATTCAAAAATTTACTGGGCAGATTGGCAGACGATGTGTCAAAATTTGCCAGATAGAAAAAGTGGCTGATTAAACGTGTGGCAGATGTCTGGAAATTTTTGAGTGTCAGACGTCGCCAGATATTTGTCTATATCTACCACCGTGATTACTCTTATCTACCCAGAAAAGTTAACAACAGCGAGTTAAAATTAAAAACAAACTGCATTAAAACTATTCAAATTGCAGGCAAAAAATAATTAAACGCAATATCTGCCGTTTACAGAATGCTTTCTATTTATTCAATAGATGTTGAACGTGCTTGAAAAATTACTTACCTTAGGATACTTCAGTTCGGGATCCGTGTCAATACCGGCGTAACAGACTCCACCATATAAACGGTCCATAATCATAGCAAGCTCAACTAAGAAAGAAAATTACAAAATACACAAAGAAATATTAAATTATTTTGCATAATGAAATTACCAGCTTTGAGTGGTCTGGGTACACCACCAACAAAGACAGTCTTACGAGGATCAAGTGGCATGGAAGCATCAAGAACGAAATCGGCATCAGCAAGGCGCCATGGTCTGATTTGTACTGGTTTGTCTTTAATCGTGGGCGATGAGACACATAGATATAATTTCTCCTCATCGGTAATGCACGCTTCTATTAATTGCTGAACGCTACTTTCGTCCTAAAATTGAAAAAAATATTCTGAAATTCCCCAATCGACAGTGATTCAATTTAGATACACAATTTAGGAGAAGGAAAATTTTAGTTTGTTATCTAGGTATTTACATTTTGGAATGATAAATAAATTGAGTGATCGCCTCGTTTTGCTTGACGTTTTAAGCAGATTTTTTAAAGAAATAATCTTCCGAGACTTTCTAACGATGCCTGTTGTTTCCTCAAGTTAAAGCTATTTAAAGAGCTCTCAATTTACCTTACGGAGCCTCAGGGCAAAAAAAATTAATAAAGTTCATGAGGTCCGCTTTCATCTCGGGCACCAATTCTTGTTGAAAACGTTTCAGAAGTTTTTATTTTAATTAAATTTAGTACTTTATAAGAGCAAAGGTTATATTTATATAAGGTTTTCCGATTCATAAAAACGACGATATTTTTGTTGTTCATGTTGTCATTGTTCAAAGTTAGTTTTATTATGTCCATCCATTGTGATTTAGTTTAAATTACACTTTCCGTTCAATGTATCTTCTAGCTACCAGGCAACTCCTTGAGCTGACTTGATCAATAATTTTTTCCCTTTTTCAACCTCACCTCTTCGTTTAATTATGATAGTCACTTGAAGATATTTGTGAACTCTGGTTGATGTACACTTCTCCCGGAAGAGTTTAGTTTCTGAGCTATGGGAGATTAAAAGATTATCTAAAATCTCTAATTTTGCCAGACGAAATCTTTTACAATTTCTCCTCACCCTCTCCTCAACCCATCAATTTCATTTCCAGCACGCCATTCCATTTCCACTTCAGCCATCTCATCTCTCCCCATCGAGCCCTTGCCACCTTCTCCTCTTTCCAGTCATCCCATTCCAAACCCGCACTCCTATCGCGAAATTTTAAAATATCCAGTTCATACTGTCCAAATAATTTTGTCATTATAAATGGATGTCGCAATAATTTTGCCATTTTGTTTTATAATAACTCAATAAATCTAATAGTACTACCGATCGGCATCTCGTGCAACACCCAACATGCACGACTGGACTGCTCTGTGTTGGTCTACGATCAGCTGGCTACCACCCGAACTGATGTCTGAAGGTTAACTAACTTAACTATTCCGCGATTCATGCACTCGCTTACTTGACAGTTGTCATTGTGTTAGTAAAGAAAGGATCTGTGTCGTCTTGTTTGTTCATCAGCGAATTTGAATTCTTTAATATGATATGCTAAGTGTCGTACGTGCTTCTATGCCATTCTCAATCAAAATCATACAGGAAGAGCCTGGTGCCGTGGACTAATTTCGACCGCGGGCATCATCCGTGAATTGTAGGTGCCGACTTGTGTGAACAGGCGCACAGCTAGTGAGTTCGTCCTACCATTCCCCATAATTCCCGTGCGTCCAGACATCTATTGTACAGATCTCGTGTTATGTACCTTAGCAAATTATTGTAGATGTGATGGATTATAACATTCCTCAGTATTTCATCACAAAGCATTCTAGCGTGAATACTAATTTCAGAGTGGTTTTTAACATTTCCTCTAAATAAAGAGAGGCCAAATCAAAAACAAAAGGTAGGGAAATCCAAAATTTTTATTGTAGACCCCTATAACTCCTGAGATGAGTGGCGTACACAGCTAATTGAGCAGTTGTTGGAAGGGCTATGAAGCTCTGCATACAATGAGTCTTTAATTGTGACCATAAATAGTGTTATGTGAAAATCTAGCTTGTTTTCTTAATCCCCCTGTAACTCTCAAACGGTTGATGTGGACCCCCCCTGCCTTACATTTTTTTTTTGTTAGATGTTTAGTATCCGCGCATTTCGTTTTATCAAGTTGCGAACCACAGACACAGTCTAAAAAGCTTATATATGGCAAATGTGTAAGCCTATACTTGCCAAAAAGAAATGTATATATTTATACCCTAGATGAAATCTATATGATATACTAAGTTTGTCATTGCGTGTGTAACACCTCGAAATAATGATGGTAGAGCATAATGGATTGGACACCCACGCATAATATTAAAAGTTATTTTGATTTTTGCATCCGCTCGTCCGCCCATAGCTCGCGAAATTAAGTTCGAAAATGAGACAAATCGGGCAACCCCTTCGTAGGGTTGCCATACAAAATTTTAGTTTTCCACTATATATTTGGACACTGCCTTCGAACGCGTCAACGTAGAGAGCTGACATTTGGTACGTGGTGTTTTCTTTAAATAAAATTTCAAAAATGGACTAAATGGTGTTGCCATATAATAATTCCGGTTTTTTACGTATACTGTGAAAGCGATCAGTCCAAGACATTTTCATGCTACTAAAAACTAATTTAGAATACGAAATCGTATAAAAATGGTTATAAACATTTTTTCTGTCCGACAAACCGTTTTAGAATATATGCGAAAAACCACTTCAAAAATCAAACTTGCACATAAGGATGACAATACGAAATTTCATAAGGACATTCATCTAGGGTACCATAAGAATTGGTCTTACAATTAGACCAATTCTAGCTTTTTTACTTGTTTTAACCTAAGGTCTTCTCATAATAAATTTTATGTCAGTACATTTTCTGCCTGTAGTTTATTTGTATTTTTCTGGACATCAAATTTCTACACTATCTTATGATAGACGTCGCTTTACATTACAGTCTGGAAATTATTTCACAGACTGCTCCGCCATGTCAGCTATTTTATCGGTAGAACGCAAAATCTCCTAGATGAAAATACGAAGTACTGCAGGTACCAAATTATATAAAGTGTAATTATGACTATGAAATACGTCTGTTAGCATTTCAATTAAGAGTGTCCCCCACCAGTGGTAAGACCTCTTAATTGTAAAGAAAATAAAGTTCGTATTTTTCTAAATTTAACTGATTTTTTTCTCACATCATATGGTCCTTCTAGACACGCTTTGTAACGAGCCACCGAAGCAGCTTCAGCTTGCTATATTCATAGCAGCTTCTTACTCAGCAATGGTATTGCTACAGCCTGTGTGAGTCAGAAAATCTAGCAGCATCAGCAGAAGCAACATACTTGTGTTTATCTTGTTGAGAGATAGCACAACCTAATATTGGCTTCGCTTATACAGGCTAAACTCGACGTGCTATACTTGACTGGAAACGAATTTTCGAGTATAATCGCAGCAACGAGAAGACTTTGGAAACATCAAATTCTTAAAATACTTTAATTTATATATGTAACTTCCATTACAGTGAAAACAGTATTTGGCAATGAATGATCTTGCGGGCGACCAGAACTGTTGGTAGAAGAAATAAGCAAGGTCCAGAGTAATCTTAAAAAGGATCCTTTGAACCGAAAGAATGAGAAATACTTCAAAGAACGAATTGTGAAACTGAACGAGTTGTGGAAAGAGTTTGTGCTGAACGACAAAGAGCTTCATATTTTTTATTGAAAACAATGAGCATCCATATTTTCAAAAACATTACTTCGGCCCAGTAAAGAAGCTTTACCAAGACACAAAGGAATTATTAGAAGCAGGTTCAAATGAACTAACAACACCAAAATAACATCAAAAGCAACAGCCATCTCGAGTAGAATTACAACAAAAAAAGCCACCTCGAGTGGAGATACAATCAAACCTAACAAAAGAAAACCATTACGCCATAAAAGGCAAGAAACACAGTTTAAAGCATTTGAGAGATTGGTGCATGGAATTCAAAGTGAAGAGGGTTCGCAACAGAGTAAGGTTTATTTTCTTCATATGATTAAAATTATAGAAAACTGTTGGAAAACTATATCAGAAAATCACATAGAATTTATAACACACTCAGCAACTCCGACTGATAATGTTAAAACTCGGCATATCGAGCTTGAAGATGTGTATCAGACAACAGATGTAAGGCTTCAAGATAGGGTTAATGAATTAAGTACTGATCAGTCCCTTCAGATCAGTAGGACGGAGCAAGCAACAATGCTTCTTCCTCAGATTCCAAAACTTAAACTGCCTTCACTGAGCATACCAACATTTTCCAGCAACTATATTGAATGGAAATCTCTCCATGATCTGTTTACTCAACATATCCATAATGACGAGCATCTAGGAAATGCTCAAAAGATGTATTATTCGAAAATTAATTTGAAGAGTGAAGCGTACAAAATGGTAACCCACCTTAAAGCTACGCATAAAATCTACGAAACCGCTTGGAAATTATTAAACGACTGATTCAATAATAGGTACACGTCTTCTAGTTTCGGCTCAATTGGATACGATTTTCTTAATTCCCACATTAACAACAGAATCACCTCATGGGACGAAGAAACTTCACGATACTTCAAAAGAATGTCTCGCAGCCATAGAAAATGTTAGAGTGGATGTAATTTTTGTTCACATTTTAATGCAGAAGATACACCAAGAAACTTATAAATTATATGAGTTGGGACTAAAAGAACGTCCAGAAATACAAAGCCTGGATTATTTCTATGTATTAATTTTTAGATAAGAGATTCCAGACACTTGAAGCTCTGGCTGGGAGACGGGAGCAACAATCGTCAATAAATATCAAGGTACAACCCACTACAATACAGCAATCATTCAAGAATTATAATCACGCGTAATTTTTAAACATGAATGCCAAATAAAGAGAAGCCTTCATAACAAAAGAAAAACTCTGTGTTGTGGCATGAAATTAATTCCCTCTTAACTAATTATATAAAATGCATATAGTTGCGTTTGATGATTCATGTACAATATCGCACGAGAGCAATAAAATGCTTATACTTAGTTGCATTTATCGGAATATTTTGGCATCGATGATCATAGCACAAATCCCATAACAAAGAAACGGTAGCGTCGGCCCACCCGTTTTTTGTAATCCTGTCGCGAGGCTGCAGTCGAGCAATACAGCCCAGAAATAGTTTGAGTTCTCCTAATTCATGCGAACTTGTTGCCTCACTTTTAATTCCACTAGAATTTCAAGCTTTCAGGATTTCAAGGAAAAACCCATCATCTTAAAGACATGAGAGAACAGATTGAGATCTTTTCTTGTCACCTCCAGGTAGCATCATGAGAAAAGCAAATGCGAATTGGCGGATGAAATGGCACTTTTGTTCGGTTTGCCGCGAGATTAAGATATGTCGGATATTTTATCGTTAATATTGTGATAGCAAATTGATTTTCAAATAAAATAGCAATTATTATATATAAAAGTGTAGTTTTTACTTTTTTAACAATCGGTAAAAACGACTAGCGATTCAACACTCTGCATTAACTGTTCAGTGCATCTCATGATTACAGGAGCTGCACCACTCTAAACAGGTGCAGAGTTTACCGACAGAAGCACAATATAATGCTTCACTCAGCAAATTTGCTACCGAATTCGGGTAACCACTCAGCTGCTACCCATGTGCCAACAAGGGACGAAAGATATAAAATAAATAATCAAGGCCAGTCAGAACAAACAGCTTGCCAAGTCCAATCTCTTATTGCGCCAAAATTAAGAAGGCCATTAGGTCTTGCTAGCAACTGCACTAATAAAAGCTGTATCTAGGAGCGGCACTGAAGAAATATTGAGAACATTCATTTACAGACAACGCAGTTCAACGTTTAAAACTGCCAAAAATAAAAAACTCGCATGGATATGCGGGTTAGGAGCAACAGCGACTGAAAAGTTTCAAAGTGCGATCAGTCTTGACATTCGTCCAGTCATATCATCTATCTTCCAACTATCCCTAACAGCCCTGGATCTGAAGAAACTAACACAGGTACTGGCTACTACACACAAAGGAGATTGGATATGCCAAGACCCATAGATGTTATACGAGGCGCCGATGTCTATGCTCAAAAACTTCTTAACGGTCTTATTATAAAGGGGCCAATGAGTACTCGAATAACGCAGTGCACAAGGCTTGATTGGATTTTGGCAGGTAATATTCAAGCTCAGATGAAACACAATAATAAGGCTGTATGTTTGGTAACACAAAGAAGTATAGAAGAAGAGCTAACGAAATTTTAGGAAATAGAGGAGATCACTGAAGCACAAAGAAGCCGAAGTCGAAAACTTTTATAAAGGAACATATTCAAGATCAAAGGATGGAAGATACAAGGTACAAATTCCATTTGAACAAGGACGAGTAATGAACATGCCTTTGGAAAAACCCATTAATATGGCATTAATACGAATTTATCAGTTAGAAAAACGATTTCTAAAAAATCCAGCCTTAGAAAAACAATACAAAGAATTCACAAGGAAATATGTAAAACTGAAATAAGAAGAGTGGCGACGACCTCCCAGTGCACATGACAACCGCATCATGTCAGTTCATCCCGGGCAAAGCCCGATGTATAGCTAACTGTCGCCTTCTCTTGAGATACCTTGATTCCTTCATATCCACATCCGGATTTCGGGGCAGTACAACTCTCTCAAAAATCCTACCAAGCCAAGGTGTAAATGTCGTCTGCCGAGGGCTGCATAGCACCGAGTAGTTTCAGCACTATCGCATACGATCTCCTTGGTGCAACAGGCGCACCCCATTGTATAAACTGCCTTAGTTATTAGCCCAGCTTCGATTGCTGGAGCCTTTTCTGCATCAGTGGAGGTGTAGCCAACAGTACAAGCCGCAGCTGGGGCAACCAAGCAAATGGGCACAACAAAGCCTTATAAAGTCAGACGCCACAAGACGTCGAGCGCTCTGAAGCCTAAACTACGCAAGGAGAGGCAACAATCTCTTGCTGTAGATGGCAACTCTGTAGTGAACAAACCGAACCCAGAGAAGGTTAGGCAGGTCAAGCTGCTTGAACCGGCTATGGGAAACGAGGTGGCCACTAGGATTACAAGAAGATTTGACGGGACACCAGTTGGGAAGCCTAAGAGTTAAATAAAAGGGACTGTTAACCCGAGGTGTAACGCTACTGGTGCAGCGATACCCGTGGCTGGACCATCAGGCACGTGAGCTGTGACCAGTGGTCCGTTACACAGAACAGAGATCGTTGCGGCTGGTTGCTCAACCAAGCCTGGAGGGACACCCCCACCACGTGACACTGGCTCTAAATAGAAAAGGGTCAGGTCAAATGAGGAAGCCATACTATTTTCAAGAGGAAAACGGAAACAGGTACAACAAGGAGCTTTGCCAGGGTCGTCAGGGACAGCAGCTACACCTTTACTAAGTTGGCCGTTTTTGACGCTGGCGCACTTGGAGGGAAGTTCACGGGAGAGAGGCATGTTATCTTTCAGGAGACTCTGGATACGATTTTCGACAGTACCTTAAATGCGGCTGTGGAGGGTTTGCCTGTTCTGTTTACCTGGAGTGGCTTCAGCAGGGGGCTATTTAGGGCAACCTGTGAAGATGACTTCACGGCAAACCTTTTGAAGGAGCAGGTGAGCTGAATCGGAAATCTTTAGGAAGACGGCAACCTATGTGCAGTACGGGGTACTGAAAAAGCAAGACGGCCCGAAAACCGACCTGTGGGAGGTTTACCACCGCAACAACTGTCTGTTCCTGGTTTTTGGTGTCGAACAGGAGTCTTTTAGTTGGCTCAATGACAGAGAAGTTCTGACTCCTTTTGGAACGACCAGACTGAAATTCAGACCCGTCAGCAGGATGGAGCCATCCACCGGCATGGAAACGCACACCGGTCGTCCTCATCTGATCGCGCCAATAAAGCCTATTTTTGACACTGCAAATACCGTCAATAACTCGCAACCCGCTGGTGCAGTTACGACATTAGAGGCCATCTCTGGGCCGGCCCTCTCTAGGGACGACCGAAATATGGTTACTTACCAAGGCGTACCGGTGTGCATGCTAGTTGGAGGGACCTCTCCGTCAGACGATGAAGATGACACCCTCGCGGAGGACTTCTCAGAGGAAGAGGAGAGGAGGTCAATACAATGTAGAGATTGATACAAATCAATATCCATCGTAGTAGGGAATCTACAATCAACCTACAGCACCTCCTCCACGCAAAAACTGCTGATGTTGCACTCATTCAAGAACTATGGACCTTAAATGACATGATTCCTGAATGCGCTAAGTCCTTAAACTTTGCTTCTACATCAAATGACGCAACCACGATTTTGTGGGAGAGGTTGGCAGAAAGCAGATTGAAAAGATTAATATTTTCATCTCTTTACCTTCTTTTGACTCTGACCAACCACCCCCATTTATGGAGATGGCAAGCATCGTTGGCCTCGCGAACAGCAGTAAATTTGAGTTGTTAATTGGATGCGATGCCAACTCCCATTACACGATCTGGGTTAGCACCGATTGTGATAGTAGAGGTGGGTCTAACATGCATATACTAAAAAAAGGCGAGGAAACCACCTTTATAACACGCAGTAGTCGAGAGGTCTTAAAACTAAGTCTTGCAACCAGCCATCTGACGTCGTATATTCTTAACTGGAGGGCTTCGGCAGAGGTTTCACACTCCGACCACAGTTACTTGTTTTGAGCTAGACATCATAAATGAAACCGTAGTGACCTACAGAAATCCTACCAAAACCAATTGGGAGGAGTTTAACCACTCGCTTATCCTCGAGCGCAGAAATAGTTTGGAGAATCGAAGAGAATTCATGTCCCATCAGGTGGGCAATAGAGAACAGTCTCCACCCTTGGCTAACGCGTGAACTTAGAGATCAACACAATATGGTGCGTAGCCTGTATAACAAATCCAGAAGATGAAACGGATCCGCGGATGATTCTATGGATATATACTAGCGTCCTCCGACCCATGTTAACCTATTTCTCTGTGATAAGGTGGAAAGCAATGGAGTATGCCAATCATCGTATGATAGTGGAAAAGAGTGAAAGATTGTACCTACTTATTGTAAGCGGCGCACCAACAATCGGGTTCTTGAGGTTATCCTCAATGAACACCCCGTGTAGACACAAATTAACAAGTGGTCTCCATCGCAGCGCTGAGACTGCATCTGAATCAGAGCTGTATGCATTCAGCAATCAGGGCTCCACAACTTGATACGTCCTTGATTTTGTGCGGTCCATCGCATCTGGCATCGACAGAGAGCGCGACCACCTCTTCGAGACCATGCTGATACGCAAGTTTAAAATGAAAATACCAGCTAGCGATGAATGGGGATTGCACTCTGGACTTCTCCCATTGATAGACACTATAGTTTATACAGACGGCTCCAAACCGTAGCTGGCATCATCTGTGAGGAGCCTCATTTGGAACATGCCATATACCTGAAAAGCCATGTTACGGTCTTTCAGGAGGCGGTCAAGGCCTTTCTTGAAGGGGCAAGGAACTTTTTTGGCTTAGATACTGAGAATAAGCCGGACAGCCAAGCGGCTTTGAAGGCCTTGTAAAAGACCTTCACAACCTCCAACTTAATACTGGAGTGTAAGACCACCCTGAAGTCCTCTCTCAGATAACGGGATACTCGTACTTTGGGTGCCAGTTCACAGTGATGATGGCGGAAATGAAAAAGAGGATGAGCTTGCGTGTCTTGATGCGGCCTCAGATGCACCATCCTCCACAATTGGGATCGCACCGGGACACCATGTCTCTACAATTGCGACATGGGATGATTTCCATCACAGTTACCTTTGGTTAGAAGACCCTTCGGGTAGAACAACAAAGGCACTGTGGGGTAAACCTAATCTAGGTTTCACAAAAAAGCTGCTAGGACTGATCAATCCTACCCTGAGAATTCCAGTGTCTATTCTTGTTGGACCTTATTTTTTCAGAAGTCACCTACATAGGCTAGGACTTTATAATAATCCGATATATAGAGGATGCGGAGAGGAGTCCGAAAAGGAGTTTCACTTTCTTTGTCGTTGTCCGGCTCTAACCGGAAAACGGTATATATTCCTTGGCTCACACTTCCTGGATGAATTGTATGAGGCCGGTAGCGAGAGCTGGGAGCCCATTTTATGGGTTATAAGAACGTCTGGTTGGAACCTTAGAACATTGATCATGTGTCTGGAGGGTGAATAATGGGCTTTGTCGTGGCCCACGTTCTAGAATATCCCTCCCGGCGGACTCAACCTCTCTTCAATCCATTCATCCCTCCAAGTCTGAAACATATGAAATTAGTATTACAGTACCATACGAAAACATATATTACTTACCACGCCGTTTTCAAGGAAGATAGCACTACCACTAAGCAAAGGGTAGTATTCGACGCCGACAGCAGACATCGACAAGATGTATAGACAGATAAGATTGGAAATATTCAAGACCAAGATTATCATCGAATCCTATGGAAAAATAATCCCACAGAGCCTATTCAAAAATATAAGCTAACCACGGTTACCTATAGTACGGAATCGGCTCTATACTTGGCAATACGAACGCTGCAACAATTAGCAACAGTTCACAACATTGTTAATTGACGATGCCAATCGGAAGACATTTCACAGATGAAAAACCTAACCTTAGCTTTTATACGTCAGACATATTGGGCAATTAAGGGATACGGCGTAGTAAAGTAATTCATACACAAATGTGTCAGGATACAACGCGAGAACACAAGAACAGCTAATGGGAAACCTACCGAAGCCAAAAATTATAATAGCCAGACCATTCACAAATACCGGAGTGCACTATGCAGGCACAGTTGATATACGTATGTATGTAAAGGGGACGAGACAATAAAAGCTACAAGAGCTATATTACAATATCTATCTGTTTTGCAACCAAGGCTATACATATAAAAGTCGTAAGCGACTTAACAGGAGAGGCTGTTCCTGCTGTATTTAAGCATTTTGTAGTACGACGAGGACACAGTGCAAACATTTACAGCGATAGTGGCACCAATTTTCTATTAGCCAACCAAATCTGTAAAACAGCCGCTGGCGACTACATTAAAAGATATTTTCCTCATTCAGTAACGCAAATCGGGACACAATTGCATTTCATACCACCATCATCATCATATTTTGGAGGACTTTGGGAGGCTGGATTGAAATCCATCAAATTTCATTTCAAGAGAGTAATCGGAGATATGAAGCTTACGTTTGAAGATTTGGTTGCAGTACTTGCCCAAATCGAAGCTTATTTGAATTGTCGCCCGCTCTGTAAGTTACATGATGATCCCTATGATATGGATGTGTTAATCTTCTCCAGGCAGATTAGACCAGTGAATTCACAGTCTAACGAGGTGGCAATTACTGGACCGCCAAAAACAAGACTTTTGGCAGAACAAAGACCAAAGTGGACCACCTTTAAGCACAACCTTCAGGCTGAAGAAGTAGTTCTAATAAAGGATGACAGATTGCCTCCATCGCGATGGTCACTAAGAAGAATTGTAGAGACTCATCCAGGCAAGCATGGACTGGTTTGCGTTGCCACCGTGAAAACAGAAATGGGTTTACTGAAGATACCAGTGTCGACTGCCGGAAAAACCGAACTCTAGCCGTGATGGAATACTGGCAAAGAATTTTCAGCAGGTTCAGTTTGGTTTTGACGAAGCTATTACGGCTATGGTCCCAAAGATACCTAACACGAATGCTCAACCACCTAAGTCTGACCAGTCTCCCTTGGAAAACCCTCAACCGCAAAAAATCTGTCATAAGAGCCCAGATCCACCCGCGGATTATGCGATGCTTATACAGAAAGAACTCATGATAATCCAAGGAAAATACATATACTCCCCGTACAGGGATATAGTCAACTTGTTTCCCAAGAAGTCCAAAAACAAGCAAATCAACATTATCGTTCGCTCCTGGAGACACCAAGGAACCACCAAAAAGATCCCTTAGTCAATCAATTCATCCTCTCGAAAAAATGGTCAAGGAAGAGAAACAGACAAGTCGAGGTCCGGAAACAGGCCCATCACGAAAACTTCCCAGCCAGAAATCATTTACCCTTGGAAACCTCACAACATTGCTTCTTGTAATTTTCCTGATTGTTCCAACCCTCGTTAACTCAGATGAAGCACCCATTGAGGTAATACCATTTAGCACATGGGTTTGTATTTTGAACAAACAGGAGAAATAAGAGTGGTGAATAATGAGTAGATCATAAATGCGTACTATGATCTTCACTACTATTGGACGGAGTTGGAAGGGTTTCGAAACTACGTTATCAACCACAGTTATATGTCCAAAACTGAAGTATCCAAAAGAAGCTATTGCGAACAGATTTGGTTATAACTCAACCATCAATTAGAAACAATGGAACAAATAATGAGGTTCTACACATGTGGCACGGCAATGAATAATATAAACTAAGGCTCAAGAGGGCCCTGCTTGAGATTATCGGGACAATAGCTAACAAACTATTCGGAGTGTTAGATCAAGATGATGCCAAATATTTCGAAGAGCAAATTGATGAGGTAAAAAGAATGATACCTTGATAAGGAACCAAACGTTGATAGTCGAAGCAATGAACAATATAATAAACGAGGATATAAATCAGATGCAATTCCAGTTTGAGACCCGTAAAAATCATCTAGAGGAAATCATCGCTGGCGTAAACATGCTAGAAGAAGAACTGCAAGAAGAAAAACTTATACAGATGCTTACATCATTAGCAGTACATGCAATATTATTGATGCTTAATTACGAAAGGCAACAATCAACGTTATTAGATATAGTAATGGGCGTACAAGGGGGAAGGGTTCATCCATTACTTCTCGGTTCTCACACCCACTTAGCTCCGCAATCAATTAGCAATAATTCGAGAGCACTTGCCTTCCACCCTGGCCATCTAAACAACAAACAAAATGATCTCATGCAATTGTATGGTCTGCTCACAGCTGCGACTAGGGTAACAACGAGATTCGCCTTATGCGACTTAACATTTCCGTTGCGGCATAGTAATCAATGCCAACTGTTCAAATTAATTCCTGTGCCAACACAACATAAAGGAAAATTTGTCTTTATTGAACCGAATCCTACTACTTAATTGTGAGCTTACATAGAAATCAATGTTATCCACTGACACAAGATGAACTTCAAGCACGTACCTTAAAGAAGAGAATTATCTGTGTAAGCACAGGCATCCGATTTACAACCTTCAATCTAATGTGTGTCATTGCGAAATGAGCCTTCTGAATCATCAATCAATCTTATCACCAAACTACAAGATACAAATTGTGGAACCTTCAAAAATTTGGATTCAGTTACATCATTCAAATAGTTTTATTTATGTGCTGGACAAGGAGAAGGAGTATGGTTTTAATATAGTATGTGGTAAGCAAGTAATAAGCAAAAAACTTGCAGGAGATGGGATTTTAAAACTATAGTCAAACTGCTTTATCAAACTACAATCCATGGTTATAAGTTCACATAATATACATATATACTACTAAGGTCAATGCGTCATTAATACCCCTCACAAACCTAACTATTCAACTGACAGAAGCCATTGTCAACCAGGGTATCATGAAGTCCGAATCAATGTGGACTTTCGATACAGATTCTACCATGATTAACGATGCTACAGCTGATCTAAAGTATCAAGAATAGCTGCCGGTGGGAATTTCCACACACGATATTCATCACTATGTTACGTATCCTTGTTACGTATATATATATATATATATATATATATGAGGTCATCGCAATGACTTACCACTGTCGGGGCAATACAATATTCAAACATCAATTTTTTTCACTTTTATTCATTTTTATAATCACTTACATAATTTAACTTTTACTTTTACTCTATGCTACGTTACGAGTACTGGACAAACTTTCTGTTTATATTAAAATTACTTTAGCATAAGAGCAACTAGTGCAGCACAATACCAATTAATCCCTTTTTGGGTGATTCTGCCTTAGTTCCCGCGCAACTAGTTGTATCCAACAAAAACTCTATCTTATTCCTTTCTTTATTTTTCAACTCAAAAAATATTAGTCTCATATTATAATTTTTATCGCGTGCCGATCGCCAACATGCCAAAAAACCGACTGACTCTGACTTGATCATTTTAATTCTAAAGTCTTCTAGTTCTAGTTCTAATTATCGCGACGGACGATGGCTTGAAGTGTAATTTGATATTTTCGTATATATCAAGCCATCGTCTTGCCTTTGGTGCATATATTGTTGCACCCACAATGTATGCTCGCGACAATTTGCTGATAAGAGCTTTTTCGGCGAAGAATTGATCGTTTCAGTCTTCACCGATGTAAAATTTATATATATATGTATGTGCGCATGCACATTTGACAAATCTTACTGAAGGTTAGATTGTCGTATGGTTTTTTTTGTACTGAAACGACTTCGGATGAAACTTAAAACTTTTATTTTTCCCAAGTCGTTTTGTGGGAAAATATATTGGTTATTTTACACGTCCAAAAGATAAGCGGGCATGGATTTACGCCGGCTTATGGAACGTTGAATTAAGAAGTGTAATTCGTTCGGGTGTAGAAACTGCTGATGTGTCTTTTCCACTCGACCAAAAGATAAGCTGGGCATGATTGTAAGCGGGCTTATGGAACTTTGAATTATGCGTTGAATTATGCATTTCAAATACATAGCCCTTTTCAAAATTCCTCCTAGGAATTTTTGTACACAACAACTACACCATTAATTATGTGATAGTTATCACAGTCCTTGGGAAAACACCTTACATCATCTACAAGAGATTCCTTTACAGGCTTCCAGGAAAGTAGAAGAAACCAAGGGTAACGCCAACGTTCACTGCTCCAGTATCATCCGACTTTGTGTTGCAATGCAACACGAAGGGGGAGAACTTATAAAGAGCTTATAGATGGCACAAGTGTAAGCCTATACATGCAGTCTGGAATTTATTTGTATTTTTCTGGACATCAAATTCCTACACTATCTGATGATACGCGTCGCATTACATTTCAGTCTGGAAATTATTGCGTCAACCTACCGCCGACGCTTATCTTTAACATAACGTTGACGCGCTTCGTTAATACTCAAGATTGGTGGTCCCAGAAACGGTGCCACAACAATTATAGGTTTTGTGGAACCGATGGAATAGCTACTTTGCGTGTTGTAGGCGCGGTAAGTTTGAAAAACCTAGCAACACGTCAAAAAATGTTTATTGTTTTAAGTATTTCATTTAAAAACATACTTCACGTTTTGTTTTCATTAGAGACACAAGTCAAAGATAAATAGCGATTTAGTTAATTTGTAGTAATAGTTTCCTAAAGAAACCTTGTATAGTTAGATAATCTTTCATAGTGATGTTTACCATTCTGTTCAAAATCAACCAAAGAACAATCCTAAAGAATAGAGTTTATTTTATCATAAAAGAACTGCTGAGCGGCTTTAATTTTCCCCTGAAATAACAAGTCTATTAATGATAATATTTCTTCACCACAGTTCTATGACCGTTCCTGGAAAAGGCTCTCCTCAAATCTACATTCGTAAGATACAAAATGAAGATTCCATGTAGCTGCTAATAAGCTACGGTAATCATCAATACTACATTCGTACGCATCCAAAACGAAGATTCCTAGTAGCTGCTGATAAGCTACGGTAATCATCAAGATTACTTTCATACGCGTCAATATTCGACCACGATACGTAGGACTCAAACCTATATACATTAAGTACTGCAATCATCATCCATGTCAATATCCTTTTAGACATCATATTGTGCAAATAAATATAGGTACATTACCAATAAGTGTCCCCATCAGTGGTAATACCTCTTAATTGTAAAGAAAATAAAGTTAGTATTTTTCTAGATTTTACTGTTGTTTACCTCATCAGATATGAAATATTGATGAATTTAATCGAAGAAATCGCAATTTAATTCGATCCCAGATTAGGAAACTAAATTGTCATTATATAACAATCTTATATATTATATTAACCCTTGCTGGTCACACTTCGAAATAATGACGTAATGGTCATCCGGGGTGATATTTACCCCAGCCACTTTGCAGTGCAATAAATAATACAAAAATTGAAAGAAAAAAAAATACCATAATGTACTTTCAACTCTCCTCCATGCAACCATACTAATAATTTTCAAAAAGCTTAATTTGAAATAAGCGAAAAAAAAGTTTCAAAAAAATTCGTCTCAAAAATGACTTTTTTTACAAAAATGAATGCAAAATTGTTAATTTTCAATTTAATAGAATATGTATTTTTTTATATAAAATATTGATATCAAATATTACATTTCAATAACAAGCCGATGAGCACCAAAAACTTTGCTGATAATGCTTTTACTGATTACTAACAGCTTCCGTACAACTTCCACTACTTATCTAAGACATCCCCAAATCAACATATCATACTATACAATAATATCGTAACACCACTTTCTTTCGTTGTTCTGATCGTCGAGCCAATATTTCTTATCACCTTCATGAATTTCAAGGTCAGTTTTACACTAAATTTAAATCTTGGTTAGGAAGCCGTGTGAATACTTGCTTTTATTTCAAATTTTATATATATTTTTCGGTTCAATCCCCGGCGTGGTACTTTTTCACTCAAATTAAGCACACCTGCCACCAATCCATTGCAGAACATTTTCACAACATAGCTAAGATATGAAAGCACACTCACAGATGGCACGCTTAGAGCTCAGACACAGCATTAGTTTTGCACACTTCAAAATATATAAGTCTTCTATTTTGTCATTTATTTCACGATTCCCTGTTTATAAAATAGATGCCACTATAAATTCTCCAACTAGGCATTTTAATGCACTAAGCATTAAATTACTGGTAAAATTTTGACATTCCTATTTCTATGAAAAATTGCATATTGTTTTTTGATTGATTGAGGAGCTTCGGTTGTGTTATCAAGATATAAAAATTAATTGTTTTGTTTTCTCCAGATTAACATACGTCACAATTTTACCAGCGATTTTAACGTGAATTATTTGGAGACCGCGTTAAATTTTACTTTGCGCGAACTCGATGCCAGGCTTTAAGCTTCATTCGGTATTTGAAGCAGAAAAATCGGTTGCTCCGTTATCGAGATATGATTTTTTGAAAAGGATGGTTCATAATTAAATCACAAAATTTCTAAAAAGATATCAAAATATCATCCGTATTAACCCAGGGATCTTCGTGCACACAGTTCTAAATGAAAACGCGCACTGCTTGATCACTGACTGTGGCTGGCTCTGAATTTGCAACGTACATCGACATGGGCTGGCTGGTGTCAGCTCAGTAGGAAATAAGTTCTGAACTCAGCTTTTGGCCCGATTATCCTTTTGTATGTGTATAGTCTGTGGTTGATAGTTGGAATTACCAAGTTCAAGCAGAAGTTTGACGATATTCTTTTATTAATATATACATAGTTTAAAATCAAGTTTTTTATTGGAAAATATATATTATGCATTTTAGCGCTGTTTATCCTAGGTTTTATTGTTAACAAGTGAAATATGTATGTGTTATACTTTTGCATGGCGTAACTTCATATATTCGAAGGATCGAAAAGGAACGACCCTTACTGCGAACAATATATGAATGTGGTAAACATCTGTGGCATTGTTTGATTTGAATTGTTTTGGCTCATACGTAACGAAAGTCTCTTATGTATGTTTTAATTATTTTCTTCTTGAATTTTCTTTCCGATCCTTATCCTTCAATTAACAAGTTTAGAGCAACATTCGTATATAATACATCTCTAAACCCTACTACAGTTATTTAAATTATCAGTTTATTGATCCATAGTATTTCTTGTACTCCTATAATAGGTGGAAAAATGTCTACTTATTACAGGTTATTGCAAATAAAATAGTTAGCACAAATGTGTAAAATAATTTTCATATCAAAGGGTAGAAAAACTTTCCCATGAACGTAATAAAACAACTACGTAAAATTGTAACTTACCTGGAAGAGGAGAAAAGCGTATCCTTTAGGTGGAAAATACGACTTCGATTCAGCTTTATGAGGCCAATCTACAACGAGTGGTCCAAAACGGCGAAATGACGTTGTTATTTCATCTGAAACAGAAAAAGGGATAAGAGTGATACGAAGATTTCGAATCAAATGTGAGAGATTTGTTTACAAAATACTCCTAACAAATCCCAACGTAAGCTGAGAGATGGAAGAACAGCCATATGATGGTGCAGGATTGTTTTACCCTAGTTTGTCATTCCGTTTGTAACACCTCGAAATAATGATGGTAGAGCAAAATAAATTGGACACCCATGCATAATATTAAAAGTTATTTTGATTTTTGCATGTCCGTCCGTCCGTCCGTCTGTCTGTGTGTCTGTGCGTACCACAACGCGTATACTTAGAGAGCTGAAATTTTGTACACGGACCTTAAAAAGTAAAATTAAGTTAGAAAATGAGAAAAATCGGGCAACTTTTTCGTGGGGTTGCCATACAAAACTTTCATTTTGCACTATATATTTGACACTGCCTGAGAGCGTGTCGACATAGAGAGCTGAAATTTGGTATGGTGTTTTCATGCTAATAGCAAATAAAATTTCAAAAAATTGAATAAATCGGGCAACTCTTGGTGGCCATATACAAATTTAGTTTTTACACGTAGGGGAAGGTGGAGTAAAACGGGACACTTGGTTAAAACGGGATACCAACATTATCCCAGAATTTACAAATGCCGTCATCTTCCCCGCCGGCTCTATTAGTGACACGCGGCAATGTGATTACTCATGCGCAAGCTCAGTCTTCTGTGAGTCGTCAAAGTGTAAATACGGGTGGATATTTTGTTTTTGGCGTTTCGCTTGTAAAAAGGTAATTACATAAAATTAGTGATTTTGTGTTTATTTGCATGCTATTGTTTAAAAAAAAATTGTGGTGGTGAGATGAACAGAATTTTCCAAGAAGGATTAGTGATAACAACACTGTTTATTATCTACTTTGCTCTACAAAAAAAGTTCAAGTTGAACTTCAATTTTATGGTAAAAAGGGATATTGCTATCCCATTTTAACCAAGTATTCTCCTTCCACTAACTTAAATGTGTTCTTTTATTGTGCATTTTTTCCGTATAATTTGTAGATATCAAAGGTATGGGAAAACAATATATTCGGAAAACGAAAAGGCAATCCTGGAACGAGGATAATATGGAGAAGGCCTTAAACGCCGTCTTTTCTGGCAAGTATGGATATTTCATGGCATCAAAGGTCTTCAACGTGCCTAAGTCAACGCTAGAAAGAAGGTGTAAGGGCATAAATAAAGTAGCAAAACAATCACTAAAAGTACTAGGAAGCAAATATAATACTTTTACTCCAGAGCTTGAAGCTAAGCTTGTCGAATATGTTAAGAATATGGAAAATATGATGTTCGGCCTAACTTCCACATCATTGAGAAGCTTGGCATATCAACTGGCCGAAAGAAACAATATCTCTCATCGCTTTAATAAACAGAAAAAGACAGCGGGATGGGACTGGTAGAGAAACAATTTGTCCATAAGAGCACCCAAACCTACTAATGCAGCTAGAGCAAGAGGATTTAATAGGCAGTCAGTAGATAATTTTTTTGCGCTTCATGAATCCATTCAAGAAACAAATGCATTTACACCCGATCGTATTTTTAATGTAGATGAGACGGAAATAACCGCTGTTCAATCTCGTCCATCAAAAATTATTGCTGCACGAGGTAAAAAACAAGTCGGAACATTGACTTCAGCAGAAAGGGGAGAGCTATGCATTGTAGCAATTTCTATAAATGCGGCAGGATCATTCATACCTCCTCTGATTATTTTCCCTCGCGTTCGAATGAAGCCTGAATTTTCTGAAGGATCACCGCCTGCGACGATATCTGTCTGCCACTCCTCTGGATGGATGCAGACAGAGATTTTCGAACAGTGGTTTGACCATTTTCTCAAGCAGACAAATGCTTCCCCAGAAAATCGAGCTTTTCTAATATTTGATGGACATAAAACGCATACAACAAATCTGGGCGTCATAGAAAAGGCCCAGCAATATGGTATAACTTTGTTATGTTTACCACCTCACTGCAGCCACAGGATGCAACCTCTGGATGTTTCCTTCATGGGTCCACTTTCTGCATTCTATAGTCAACAGCTTGAAACATGGATGCGTGAGGTCGTGGGTCTTCGAAATATTCCCCGTTTGTTTGGACGAGCATACTGAAGGGCATCAACTCTATTGAATGCCGTGTATTTACAGACGAAATGTTTATTGCTGCACAGCCTACAAATTTTCTTGACCCAAGTGGACTTGAAGAAAATAAAGAAGAAGAAATTGTTGATTCCATGCGCGTACAGACTTGTGCTACGAAAGCCATAAACCAAGAGGCTAGGACTTATCCATCAACTACATCTACACAATCTGCATTGGATATACCATCTACATCTTCTGTTATATTACCAGAACAAATAAGTCCTTACCCAAAAGCAACACGACGACCTTTAACAAGGGGAAAATAAAACGGGGGAAAGCCGCGATTTTAACTAGCAGTTCTTATAAAGCACAGCTGGAATTATCTATAAAAGAACGAAAACAAAAATTGAATTTAAAAATTAAAGGAACAGAACCTCCAAGAACACAAAACAAAGTGCAAATTGAGAAAAATATGGATAAACCGAATAAAAAACCGAAATCTGGAGAAAAATTAGATCAATCTCAGAACGATCAGATGGACTGCTTGTGCCTTTACTGCCACGACAGGTTTTCCAACTCTAAACCCAACGAAAAGTGGATTCAATGCGATATGTGTGAGAAATGGTCACACGACGCTTGTGCTTGTGCAGAAGAAAGACAGAAGGCTTTTATTTGCGATATTTGCAACTAAGACTAACTACTTACTTAAAGTATTAAAAACAGCTGTTTTTGTATTTTGTTAACTATTATTAAATGAAAATGTTTCTTTTATTTTTATTTTTATACTAACTAATTTTGAAATAATAAATTATCTTCTTTATTTGCAAAACTGACCTTGTTGTCATTTAAATCTTAAAGGCAAAATCCTATCCCATTTTTCCCCAATGTGTTTTCCCATTTTACCCTAGTATAGGGGTGAAATGGGAATTGAGTAGAGTTGTAAAAAAAGTTGTTTTTTTACTTGGTAACAGCTATTAATATTTTGTTTTAAGATTGGTTATGAAGACAACCGTCTTGGGAATATTTATGTTAAAAAATTTACCATCTCAAATGTGCAATGTCATAATTAAATGTACTCAAAGTTATGGTATCCCATTTTACCCAACCTTCCCCTATACTGTGAAAACTATCCCAGACATTTTTATTGTATACTAAAAACTTCTTCAGAATATGAAATCCTATAAAATTGGTTATAATCATTTTTTCTGTCCGAACCGTTCTAGAAATATCTGCGAAAACCAAGCAAAAATCAAAATTGCTCAAATGGGTCACCATACGAAATTTCATACGGGTATCATAAGAGTTGGTCTTAGACCAATTCTAGCTTTTTTACTTATTTTAATGTAAAATTTAAACTTCAAAACTTAATGAGGAGCTTTTCATTTAATGAAGCTTTAAAATTTGACGAGACACGTCTAAATCCTTTAGAGGTGTGTAGTGCAGAAGTGATAGATTATGTCTACAACTAATTGGTGCTCCGACTGGTATAAGATTCAGTAAATTAAAATATGTAAAACTGACATAAGTTTGATTTGAATAGCTCCTCCGCCGTAAAATTTCTTATCTTCCCAAGCGTGATCAAATTTTTATACCTTTCCTAACAAAATTATTTAAAAAAAAATGATCTTAACCAAATGACTACCATTCCTAAAACAAAACTCTCAGCTGAGTAATCATAGTATATGGCGCTGTGCCGTGAGTTGATAATAACGAATGTAGCTGCCTACAGATTCGGACTCCGGCTACACATACACACATGCAACTATTTCTCAGCTGAGAGTTATTGAGCGTAAAATGGTAAGGTCACTTTGTAATCAAAACTATTTTGTTAAGAAGGTGTATAGTAAGTGTAGCCTTTGGGAAGATAACGAACTAAGCTGTAGATTACTAGAAGTCTATTTTCCTGTATGGATAGAAGTTGTGGCTCTATAGCATATATAAGATCAATGTTTGGCACTTTTCCATAAGTATGAATATAGAACATGTTATAAATTTCTGTTTCATGGCTTGGGAAGTATTCTCGAGGGTTTGAAAGAAAAAGGGATATTATAAACTATAGTCCATGCCACGAAAAGTGAGCTATCATGGTTACCAGAGGGAGTTTGTACCATTGTGTTTTCCAAATGGTAAAAGAGTTTTCGAAGGAAATTGCAATTAAAAAATTTGAATTACTATTGTGTTTTCATGTAATTTTAATTATTATTTATGCTTCATAATATTTTCTTTTTTTTCGTAAAGAAATTATTTATTATAAATAAACTTTGTACAAGAACTTCTCATTTACAGCCAGAATTGATATTATTTTGATGCGGCTTGTGTCTAATTCATTCTCAGTTTAAATATCCTAAATGGCTTGTATCTAAACTAAAATGATTTTGCTTAAATTTTTAAAAATTAAAATATTTATATGTATGAATTTATATTTATCAAATACTTCTATTATTTGTGGAGTTGCTTTTAAAGCCTTAGAGACGTAGTTTAATAATAATTTTATTTAAATTTTATTAAAAAAAAAAAACAAACAAAAAATGTAATCAATAAGCTTCATTAATAAAATCCAAAGAGATAAGAGCACGAAATTTCTGTGGCATATTTCTAGATGTTTAGTGATACATCGGAAAAACTGATTACAATTAGCAATTTATTTGTAAATAAATTCTCTAACTTAAGGAAAATGACATAATAATAATCACATGCGCGATGAATTTATAGAAAATCAATAAAATAACTTAATTGAAATGAACAAATTCGCTCCGATTAAATTGGTAAATTAAAAACGAAGGGGTCCGCATCAAAACCTGAACGACATAAGTTTTTCCCTTGTATATAAAATTCTCAAACTCAAACCATGTACAAACACTTTTAAGCAAAGTTCTGGGGCATTGCTGAATCTCTAGTTAATGAGGATAAGGACCCTCAATAAGTAGTGCTCACTGACGTATAACAATGGACCGAACGTATTGTAATTTTCCTATAGGAGAGCATGTTTTCTCTTTCGCGCTATGGCAGAGTTGAAGCTAGCAACATAAAGCATCGCTTACTGAAAGTTTTCTTATGCAATTTGATGTTTTTATGTTGGCTGCAGGTGCAATCACCGCAAGAAGAATAAGGTAAAGATAGTGTTTTCCATGCTCTGTCTCTCTTGCCCATACGCAGGATTCCTTTTGAAAATTAAAGTCGGAATGAGTTTAATTTCTTATAAGAGTGCTTATGAGGGATTAAAATATCACTTGGACACGATTTTCGGGTGTAAAAATTCATCTGATTGATTGAGTTTTACATATTTTTATTTACTAAACGTTTTAAAGGGTGCTCAAACTCTGATATACAGAAACACAATATTTTTTGTGCTACATGAAATAGCAAAACGCTCAGTCCATTGTTATATGTAAGTCAGTGGTAGTACCATAGACACACTAATATTATCTCAAGGCTCGACATGTAGAATAAAAACCAGTAGCGCCTCGTTCGAATATAAAATGATGCCTCGTCTTGATGACGTAACTAAAGGGTAAGCTAGCAATGCCTCGCTCCAATATAAAATGAGCTTTGCCTTGACCTGATGTACAGAAGCCCTCAACTTTCTCTCGAAATTTATTCTTTAGAATTTTTATTACTATTGCAGGTTGACAACGCAACGGCACAGATGGCAGTATAATATCTGAAAATAACTCTAGTCGGCCACCAAAGTGAAAACATATTCTGCCAAAACATTTCCTATAAATGTCTAAAAAAAAAGTATCTACATGTCTACGATCATCAAAATTTTAAGCGGCCCAAGCAGAAGCACCCGCTGTCGGCCTGCAATAATACATAAAAATTCTAAACAAAGTTTTCAGTAAGTTTTTAAGAAAAATTTGAAGGTGGTTTCTCTCACTGACATTGTATAACACAACCGCTGACATTACTGAAACTGCTTACATCAACATGCGATCACTTTTTTATAGTTTTCTCTTTTTGGTTTTAGTACTTTATTCTGCAGAACTTCAAATAAGCTCTATATGAAATCCACCATAATTTAAAAGTTTCAGTCAGTGAATTATCCAAATAAATATATAGCATAGAAAGAGAAAACAATCTTTTCGCTGACTCCCTCTCCCATACCAACTTTTATTTCTTTAAAAATCAAGTTTATGGACTGTTTGACGTTATAGGAGCTAACAGACGGAGAGCTAGCCACGGAAATAGGGCAGCAATTTATAGAACGATTAAAACCACCTAATCAGTCTGCCTTAACACCATTATTAATTGATTCGGGCGCCTGGCAGCTTTTCATTGGTGGGGGTGGGCGTGGTATGGCCGTAAAGGGGTTGAAAAATCAATTGAAGGTGTTCAATTTATAGAGCGCTGGTTTTTGGTGCGATTGTAGCTAATTATGGTCAAAATTTGAAAATAATATTGCCAGGCGATTTGCTTGGGGGAAAAGTAGTGCCAGGTGACGTTAAAGGTGCGTAGAAAAGTGCCGAAGTCGTCTCATTTATAGAGGGCTGGGACTAATTTTTTTCGTTACATTTAACCCTCAGGGTCGTGTGTGCAAAATGACAGGCGAAAATATTGAGCCAAACTACGTGCCAGGCGCCGACAAAGAGCGAGAAGTGCGCACACGATAGTTAATCAGAGGCTACAGTTATTTTTTATTATGAACGTTGTATGTCATTCTATTGTTATGGATTAAAGGGAGAACATTTTTTATTCATTATTATTCATTATTTTTAAGCAGTATTAACATTCACTATGTTAATTGTTTATTTTCTACCAATTAATATCATGCATTAATGCTGCCACGCTTATTCATTCATAGTCGTCTCCTTCTGGATCGTCATCGTCTTCTTCTTCTGTAAAATTAAATTAAAGTATTTAAAATGTTGCGGTTACCTCATCTGCGATTAATCGATATAAAAAATATTACATATATATACATATGTATATATATATATATACCTGTCACATCTATTTCCTCCTCCAGGTGTACGGGTTGAATGATGATGTCATTAACGTAGGCTGGCGATTGATCCCCCTCAAACCAAAGTAAGTATTTCGAATTTATGTTCGCTTTCTGTCCAGCCATAATTGAGTGGAGTAAATTTTGTTGGGGTTTGACATTCGCGTGCCCCCATACACTACTGAGCCCGTTAAAGCGTGAAATCCTGGCAATCCTGTATAGTGAACTAATGTCGATGTACCTTTGATTATTGCCTACACCGGCATCCATCCAAATTCGCACAGAATTTTTTACGCGATGCATGTTCCCCAGCATTATAATTAGAATGTCGGTGTCGGAGCTTTTAATAACAATATTAGCGTCGAAATCAATGTTGCAAACGTGATAAGATTATTTTCGTGTCCGCCTCTTCGTGATTCCCATACGACAATTGTTCGTCTATCGATTGTTGAACGGTTTCGTTTACGGTCTTGTAGCAATAACAATTATTAAAATTCACATATACGGTTTTTTGTCCAATAAATGATGCCACTTCATTAGTCGCCCAGTGTTCGATTAAAAGCATACAAGCGCTTCTTTGAAGCAGTTATTCCGTAGCTCTTTAGTAAAATCGGCAGGCCTCGTTTGTTCTGGTCCCGAAATAACGTAGGCGTGATTTTGAAGTCCATCTCTTCTTTCGCGTTCATTGTTTTTGATGGATGGTGAAAAGTATTGATCAAAAACAAGATGAATCGTTGTTGCGTTGTCACCATTTGGAGATTATTTTTAGAAATGCTGCCGAATATTTTTGGAACTTCCTTGATTAAATGAAGAATAAAAAACTCATCCAGTATAACGACGTCAGTGCGCGGTGGTGGCTGGCTCGATATTCTCTTCTCTAATAATTTCGCGGAAGCTGCTTTGTCGGTCCTACACATTGTTCCATCTAAATGGCACATGGCCATCGGAACGGGAGTTAATGGATACTACAGCACCTTTGCGACATCGATATTTTGCTCCATTGATACTCCCAACATTCGCCCGAACAAATCTCTTTGCATTCGAACTTCTTGCACTTTGCTGCCAATTTTAATAAATTTTTTTTGAAGCAACCGAAAAATTTAAAATAGGGTTCTTTTAATCGGTTTTTCGAATCTATCGTTTGATGCGGCACATTCAGAAATAAAAATTTACCGTAACTAAGTTCCTGTTTCTTCAATATTGAGAAGGAAAGCAGCGGTTGCATCTGGAGCAGCTTTCCCTGTCGCGATGTTGTAAAGAACTCCCGTATCTAAGTCGGAATCGAATGGGTTAATATTTCTTTTGATGGTGTCCATAAATATCTTAAGAAGAGCTGTATTTTTTTTAATATTATGTCGTTCCAGATCAGAAGTTATATCTTGCGATTTTTGCAGTCCAGTTTCTTCATACACGTGCGATATAATTGTCGATCTGATGCCGTGACTTCGTGACCAACGTTGCCTAACAGATACTGAATTGGTAAAATGTATTACCTCAGTCAACCGTCTTACTGCATCAGCGTTTATCGTCTGCTCCAAAGTCAAGTCTACAGGTTGTCAGTTCGTTTCACACCAAAGTAACCTTGCTCCAAAATTTCTCTTAATCCCGGATGTGTATTGTCGACCTTAGTCAAATTGTCGTGGTACTTAACCAACCACCTTGCGTAACTCGGTTGATTGAAAGTAAAAAATATGTTAGCTATTTTAGGCAAAATATGCTTGAAAAGTTCGAAATCTCCCATACGAATGCTCCTCGTTAAGATTTGGTAATAACTGATGAGCTTGATATATACCATATAAAATTGAGCAGTTTTGCCGTGTTGGCCTTGCAGTGTCGCTTTCTGATCTGCCAAATATCTCGTCAGTAATTCCGCGAGAGCTTCGTTTTCAATTGTCTCTCTCGCAACTTGATTTTCTTGAAAATTCGTAAGCGTTGAGATCACATCCTCGTCAATTTCTAATTTTTCATAGGATGCAACCGCTTGCATCGATTAAAAGTTTTCCGCTGATGAAACCATTCACCGAACCATTGGCAATAGTTCGCTTTCCACCATCATGTATGACAAACCACATTCGTGAATGACTTTCTCAACAGCTTTGAAATAGGCCATCATTATGTGAAAACTGCCAAGGTGAATAAAAACATTTTCAAATCTCGGGTGCTCGGTAGATTGTATCTGCAAAGCAACTTTTCCGATAGCCAAATCATAAGTGATTTGAATGTAGCGTTGTTTGCACTCACTAGCAGCTTTTTGAGCCTGAATCATTGTTTCGATGACAACAGATTTTTCAGTTGGCGATATATTTATCGGAGTGAGGTACGTAACTTTTTGTTTTGGGCTGTCATCTGGTATTATTTTACTATTAAATCCTACCCACATTGGTGTATTGAACTTCAATAGCATGTGATAACATCCACAGCAGATCTATTTTTCTGAGAGTTGACAAATTGTCCGGAAGTAGAGCAACAATCATTTTCGGTCTTTTGGAATATGGAAGTAACTCTGGGAGAATAGCTTCAAATGATCTCCGTCTTTTACTGGATAATTTTTCTGTAGATCCTTCAGCATTGTCGTTGGCGGATTCCTGTGTATCGTTATTGCAAGTGTCGCTCACATTTTGAAATATAATTCCAACGGTGTCGTGTAGAGTATCTTTACCGCTGCTAGTTTCAACAAATCTGTCAAAATTGTAGAAAGCAACTCCTATTCATAAATCTGCAGACTGTGCGATTCCTTTTGGGCAAGTTGTTGAACAATTGGACGCAGCAAAAGTAGCTTCAGTTTCAAGCTCTTCGATTACGTTGTAACTACAACAATGACCATACCTGTTTAAAACGTCGATCACTTTCCTGCTACTTGTCAAACTTTTCATTGCCACGCCCAGGATATATGTTTAGAGGTTTTTAGTACGCCATTTCCAACGGAATAAATTGTGTCTTCACAAAGAGATTTTACTCTTCTTAATTTGTTGACATTCTGTCTGGGTCGACGATCTACACCACACACTAGCGTCGTGAAAAAATCATACAACTCTTCTGGAATTGTGCATTCGCCGGTGATCAAATCTGTGGTTTGTAGACTATCTGGCAAATCGATTTTCTTTATTTGCATAATTTTTTCTCTTAGATTCAGAGTGGTTTCACGGATGCTATCAGTTATTTTTAAAGATAGAAACGTCGATTCATCTACAGTGACGTCTGCGGGACACACAGTGTTCGGATTGTGCATGAAAATGATTTGTAATTGTGTAGAAATTCTATCCCCCATCCGCTGCGGTCTATATTCATCATCTTCATCCTCGGAGTCCTCTTGGTGTAATTCCCGTAAATTACTCTTAAACGAGTTTAATAAAAAGTGAAAGAGAACGCATTTTCGTCGTTTCAACACATGATCTTCGATAAAAGTGGATAATGATTCGAAAGCGATTTTGTAATTATTCCTTTTAATGTGCCAATTAGTAGGTGGGCATTGTGAGTCGGTAAATGATCGAAATTTAATTTGGTAAGCTCCTCTGCAAGGATCGTGGTAGCTCAAATTTTTACTTTCGTAAATTTTTCCCAACAATTGTAAATCATTCAATTCTGCCGCTTGGGCTTCCAAAGTATCTTTAAAAACATTTGTTTTCGGTGCACGCAATTCAATTTCTTTTCATTTTACCTTTGCCCGAGCTTTATCACAAAATATGCATTTTTTTAAACTTCCCTGTGAACTAATCGTTGCAGAGTCAAGCGATAACGTGAGCGGTTGTTACTCCGGTTTTTCTACAATATCTCCTTCGCTGATACTATCTTCAACTGAGGTAGAATGATGCGAAGTTACAGAAGACGTACTGGCTTGTTCATCTTCTTCTTTTTTTAAATATTTACTCATCACCGCGATGAAACGATTACGACATTTGTGGTGGTACCCTTTTGAGTCACTTGGGGCAGATGGTAAATCTATATCACCATATTTTAATCCGTACTTCAGGCGAATTTTTTTAATGTCCCGACACTTTTCCAACTTTTCTTCGTTAAACAATATTACTTTTGCACTTGGACTTTTACAAATTATACACAGTGGCGAAGCTGAAGCCATGATTTCCAATTTACGAATAACACATATAACGCACTGTATTCGAATGCTTGTAGGCACAGACTGAAGACCACAATGCACAATTTTTCAACAGGCCCTTTTTCAGGTAGTCAGTTTTTATAATAAATTTTAATTTTTATAAATTTTATAAATTTATAAATTAAAATTTTTTTATGAAATTTTAAAATTTTATACAATTTAATAAATTTTTATAAATTTGTATTCTTATTATAGAGTATTGACAGTTTTTTTTCATGAACAGTTATAACTGTAATTTTCATACTTAAATATTCAGAACAATTATCAAGATATCTATCCGTTTCGGTTACCGTGTTTTCATGTACAATTACATGCATGAAATTAAAAAAAAAAAAAATTGGATGATATTAATTGGTAAAAAATAAACAATTAACATAGTGAATGTCAATACTGCTTAAAAATAATGAATAATAATGAATAAAAAATGTCCTCCCTTTAATCCATAACAATAGAACGACATACAACGTTCATAATAAAAAAAAAAAAAACAAAACTGTAGCCTCTGATTAACTATCGTGCGCGCACTTCTCGCTCTTTGTCGGCGCCTGGCAAGGTGTTTGGCTCAATATTTTCGCCTGTCATTTTGCACACACGACCCTGAGGGTTAAATGTAACGAAAAAAATTAGTCCCAGCCCTCTATAAATGAGACGACTTCGGCACTTTTCTACGCACCTTTAACGTCACCTGGCACTACTTTTCCCCCAAGCAAATCGCCTGGCAATATTATTTTCGAATTTTGAACATAATTAGCTACAATCGCACCAAAAACCAGCGCTCTATAAATTGAACACCTTCAATTGATTTTTCAACCCCTTTACGGCCGTACCACGCCCACCCACCCCCACCAATGAAAAGCTGCCAGGCGACCGAATCAATTAATAATGGTGTTAAGGCAGACTGATTAGGTGGTTTTAATCGTTCTATAAATTGCTGCCTATTTCCGTGGCTAGCTCTTAGGCTATAAGCTTCAAGTAATAGTAATAATTTCGTGTATTTGGAATTTCTTGAACTTGTAATCTGACTACTAAAGCGAAAACAAGACTTGAAATTAAATATGTTTTTTTTTTGCTTTTTTGTTTTTGATTTGTAAAGGTACCTAGGAAGTTTCAAATTGAATTATGAATTCACCGCATTTCTGGCTATAGTTGTAAATTTATGGGAATCGATGGGTACGGAGAAACGTGGATTTTGGTGTTTCATCAATGTACCCGCTAAATATTTTAAATCATGCGAAAATTGTCAATTTGGTCGTCTTCCAGTGCCAAAAAAATATTATAATTTTTTTTAATATGCAAAGCAAAGCTTGTATGTAGGATTAAATTACATTTTGCCCCCTAATTACACTGTAAAAAGACAAAAATTATTGCCACAAAGTTCAGGGAAAAAATCCCTAGAAATGCAGGAAATATTCCCTAAAATGAAGGGAATATGCCATAAAATATAGGGAATATTCCCTAAAATAATAACTTGTTGTCCACAATAGGTTGACCCATTTCAAGCAACAACATTTTATTTACGCTAGCTTCATTGACCTAGTGAGTGCAATGAGTGCGGAATTTGCTCACAAAGCAGAAAAAGTTTATTGAATATAATTGTTGCGACATGGGTTAATGAATCGAGAACAACAAATGTACAGAGGTATACAGTTGCCAATTTATTGCAGAGCTGCAATTTGTAATAATACGCTGGATGGAGCCCTGCGGAGATACTTGTCGTTCTGGATTGGATGCAGTATGCGGCGTTATGGCATCTTAGATGGCAGGGTTGGAAAATCGTCGTTAGGCTGTTCCAGTATTTCCTAATTCATAGTCCCAGAACAAACATGAGCACTGCTGCTGTTGTTGCCGTGATTGAATGCATAACCAGAGTCTTCTGAAGGATGGTTTTAGGTTCTTCTGGTTCCATGCTGTAGTCGAAGACTCCTTTATTTTATTGTAATAGTAGGCCTGGTTTCAATTCTGATGGTGGTTTGTTGAAGTTGACGGTGATTGCTTCTGGAACAACCTCTTTAATGTGGCTGTTGTCTGATCCAAAGAAGATTTTAAGATGGTCTCCTTCGTCTTTATATATCAATTTTCATGCAGCTGAATAATGCCAGTGTTGTTTAAAACCAACTCTCCTCTTAATCCTTTACCTATCACTGCGACGGCCTTGGTTTTACAGGTTATATATTGCCAAATGTTTTTCTTCATTAAGGCCTTCCAGATACTTCTATTTAACATTAGTTGATGCATTTCACACGTCGTCTCTGGATGGCGATCGTAAATCTCGTCAATCTCCGTTTCATTAAAGAATAAAAATAAGTTCCGCTCTCACGGTAAAAGCAAAGTGCTTAGCTAAGAATTTTGAACCTGTAAAAAAAAAGCTGTGCGAAGTACAAATGAAAAAGATTAAATTGTCAGTCTGTCGAGAGCTTTAAAACCGTCTTAACGGGATTGTAAAGAAATTATATTTCTAATAAAGTTAGTTTTTCTTTTTGAATATATATGTCGTAGACATTTGACGGAACTCAGCATTTCACGAAAAGTCTAGACACTTCATGAAAAGTAGGCAGATAGTGTACCGGTTTTGACTTAGCCACTTTTTACATTATGTGACTGAAATTTTTAGTCAATTCATGAAATGCTAAAAGCGTTTACGCCGATACTGTAATACCACCCTATATAACCAAATACTAGTAGAGGGAGATGGGTGGTGGAGGGGGAGGTCGCACCCAGGGATGCGACACACACACCCAAACACCACACATACAGACACCCACATACACACACATATGCACACATACACACACATACACGTGCAGCGCGTGAATGTGTGTATGTGGGTGTGTGTGCATGTGTGGTGTGTGGGTGTGTGTGTCGCAGCCCTGGGTGCGACCTCCCCCTCCACCGCCCACCTCCCACTACTAGTATTTGGTTATATAGGGTGGTATTACAGTATCGGCGTAAACGCTTTTAGCATTTGATGAAGTGACTAAAAATTTCAGACACAATGTAAAAAGGGGCTAAGTCAAAACCATTACATTATTTGCCTACTCTCCATGAAGTGTCTAGACTTTTCGTGGAATGCTGAGTTATGTCAAATGTCTACGACATATATATATATATATATTGTGTTTTATTTAAATGATTGACTTTCTCCAACGGATTGTTTTTTTTCTCTCCATCGCTCAGCGAAATATATAAGTCACGTGAAATTTGCGTTGATTCGGGTACCCTTTTACTACTGGTTGACCTGGGTTGATAAAAATTCTAAGGGTTTCACCATAGTTCTGTCTCATCATTGATGTGGGAGCGAGTTTTCCTTTTACTGATGATTTTCACTGGTTTTTTGATAGAGAGAGGGTCGTCATAGTTGTAACACATCTAAGTTCGGAATCTTTTTCTGTCTCTGGCCAGTTGTGTGAGCTTAGAGGTAACTGACAAATTTTGTTGAGTGGTCTTTTCTTTACTTCATTTCTGTAGTTTACTGAGATTTTGCGTACTATGCCATATTCACCGAGGTGAAGTTGGATTATTCTTCCTAATGACCATTTTTGTGGCGGAAAATTGTTGTCTTTCAACAGGACTAACTCTCCGATCAAAGGATTTTTGTTATCAGATCTCCACTTGCTTCTTTATTGCACTGGGGATAGATACTCTTGTGACCACCTCTTCCAAATGTCTTGATGTAATTTAGTAAGCAGTTTCTATCTTTTATGGATTTGTTTATCATCGATGTGTGGTTCATGAGGTGCTATGAGAGACCGTCTAATTAGAAAGTGACCTATAGTTAATGGTTCCAGATCTGTTGGGTCATAGTTGGCTTATAGGTCTTGAATTTAAGCATGTTTCTATTTGGTACAGTACTGTACTGAACTCCTCATACGTGAAAAAGGTTTCTTCTAAAACACGCTTAAGGTGTCCCTTAACCGTTTTAATGCCAGCTTCCCATAAACCACCAAAATGGGGACTGATTATGGGAATGAATTTCCACTCTGTACCATCATTGACAATAGTTTCTGCTGCTTGTTTTGTGGCACGGGTAATTCCTACCTGTAAATCTCTATCCATTTTGTTTCGATCTCCAACAAAGTTGGTTCCGTTATCGCTAAACATTTGCTTGCAATTTCCGCGGCGAACCACTTACCTTCTATAGGCCACTAGAAATCCATCTGTGCTGAAATCTTCTTCCAGATAATTAGCTTTCGTTACCATGCAAACGAATAGAGAGATATAACCTTTAGTGGTTTTAGTTACTCTTCCCTTTGATATCTTCGTGAGGAATGGTCCGGCGTAATCGACTCCGCAGTGTGAGAATGGAGGTTATCCGGATTGCTGAAAGATTGCGTAGTTTATTGTCGGTGTCTGACACATCTTATACATTTGTGGGTCCTCCTTGGAATGCCCATTTGCCATCAATTATCCAGAATCGAGTCCTTATATAGTTTAATGTTAAATACGTGCCACCACACAGGTTTTGCTGGTGTGCATGGTCAATGACGCGATTTGTAATGTGGTGGCCTTGAGGGAGTAGAATTTGATGTTTTGTATCCATTGATAGCCCTGAATTTTTTCAACTTTCTTCCACGCGCATTATTCCATCTGTGTCTATGGAGAGATAAAGTGAGAGGAGCTTGTTTGTTTTCGTCAGGGGCTTATTATGCGCCGTAGTGTAAATTTCGTGTGAAAATACTTCCAGCTACACAATTTCTTGAGCATTTTATTTCGTCAAATTAAATATAGTTAAATTTTCTCTGAGCCTTTGGTAGTCTACAATTTATTATGAAGCGTCTGACTTATGATATTACTCTCAATTGCTTTGTGTATGACGGGCAACGGAGTATATTCTCTGATGCAGTGATGGTTGTATTGTGAACTGCTTCTTGATCCGTTTTGATATTGAGCTTGTTTGAAGCCCAAGTGTCGCAGGTTTGTGCAAGCCAGAGTGGACCTCTCCACCAGATATTGAATGTAATGAGCTTGCTCGGACCGATTCCTCTTGTTGCAATATCCGCAAGATTCTCTGCGGAAGAGACCCTACTTGGGCGTTGATCGTAAATTTAAGTAGCAGAGCCAACAGTAGAACTCCACAAAGTTCTAAGCGTGGTAGTGAAACTTTTAGTTTTAATGGCGTTACTTTTGTTTTGGCTGTCAGGAGTGTTACGTGAATCTACTGTGCGTGCATAGACAGCGACAGCATAAGCCTTTTCGAAGGCATCAAAAAATCCGTGAAGTTGTGTCTCCTGGTTTGTTCGATGTTTGAAGCAACGAGGAATTTTTATAGATTCAATGTGGTGCGTTCCTCTTCTATTTTTACCCAGGCGTTTACAATTTCGCTGTTTGGATTTTGATCCCAAACCGTGTCTGCATTCCAAAGAGACTGCATCAACAGCTTAGCCGTTACAGATATTGGAACTAGCCATTCTAAAGGATAGAATATTGTGGCAATCCTTGAAAGTACGGCTCGTTTTGTTAATGCCAGCTCACGGCTTTGGTATTTACATTTGAATTATTAACTTCGTCTTTTTTTGGATTCCAGTGTATTCCCAACGTCTTTATGGCATTCCACTCTTTAATTTTTAATATCCTTGTTTCTCGTCTTCTGAAATTTTTTTTAAAAGCTCTTCGTCATTGGCTGTCCATTTCCAAAACGTGGCTTGCCCAGGGATTACACGAGATAGTACAGCTTGCATGCAAACCTTCCTTTCAACGCGATTTTTAACTTGACATCAGAAGGAAGTTCGGTTGATGTCTTATCATCTTGCATGCAGGTCCATTTAAAATATGGCATTGAGGCGTAAGGTCTTGAGTATATTGGAAAATTAGGTGGGAAGGTATTGGTAAATGATGTAATGCAAATGATCCCAGAAAATAGAAAATAGAAAATCATATTCATAATTTTCAGGGGAAATAGACTACAAGTTTAAAAAAGTAACTTTCGTCTTGAGCGAAAGTTTTACTCTAATTTCACAGCGAATTGGGTAGAGTTTAGGAAAATCCAGAAATATTTTGTAATTTTGTTCAAATAATTACAATTACGTTTTTTCCCTAAAAGTAAAACATTTTGACCTATAAATTGGCGTTAGAATTATCGTCACCGGAAGCGTTGATTATTTTATATAAATTTTTAAACATGAAAGGTGTTTGTTTTTCCATAATGCGCAATGCTAAAAGCTTTCAAACAGCACGTTTCTCATACATATGCAAGTAAAGAAAAGTTTTAGCGCCACGGCCTGTAATAAAGAAGGCAATGGCCATAGCCATTTCTTATGGCAAGACTCATTGAAAACTCCATGGCAAGCAATTATGGCCGTATCGCGAAGGCCATAAATTTGACATTTCATCACAGTAAAAAAGGCATGTATGGGAAAATGCGTGTTTATGTTTAAAACGGTGATTCATAAATAAACATTTTGTGCGCTTTATTTCATAAGCTTTTGACTATAGCTAAGATTTTCACTTTCATCTTGTATTATTGCAGCACAAATATATAGCTTAACTCTCTTCGATGTCATTTTTTCAAATGAAAATCCGCGCCATGATTTGCCTACCCCAATAATTTTTGATAGATCAAACCATTAATTGTGGCGATGGCAACAGATATGGTATGTGTAGTCTTGTCGACATAGCATAATTGGTGTTTGCATGCATATGCCGCGGTAGCGAAAGCATATGATTACTCTAACACTGCCTACTTATTATAACGTTTCTAAGCTGTTTTATAATATTAATGAAAATAAAAACTAGCTATCATTTGGGATCTATTTTGCCTTCATACAGAGGATTAGTCTTCATTAAATTTGAGTATTTGATTTGGATTTTCCTTATATTTTGTTAATATAATTAACCCATTCTGATTTAGTTTTTGGATTTTATTGACTTGGAGTTGGCTTTGACGTCTGAATCTTGAAATCTTTTTATGCCCTAGCTAGATGATGAAATCACAGAGAATACTAAATTTGTCACTCCGTTTGTATTCCATAGAAATAATGATGAGAGAGCAAAATGGATTAGACACCCAGGCATAATATTAAAAGTTATTTGATTTTTGCATGCCCATCTGTCCGTCCGCACGATAACTCGAAGAAATGTTTACTTACAAAGCTGAAAGCTTGTCAATGAGCTTTTTAAAATAATTAGAGATTTAATTTCGGAAATGGGACAAATCAGGTAACTCTTTCGTGGAGTGGCCATACAAAAATTACGTTTTTCACCATATATTTGTACACTGCCTTATACATAGCGTTTTCATATAATAAGCGAATTAAATTGTAAAGCTACGTACATACCGCACTAAATCGGGCAACCCCTTCCTATGTACTTGGTGTTGCCATATAAAAAATTAATTTTTTTATGTGTACTGTTAAAACGATCAGTCTTAGACGTTTCTATTGTCCTGAAATGTTCTTCAAAATATGAAATTTGTTATAATCATATTTACTGTCAGACAAGGCGTTCTAGAAATAGATGCGAAAAACCAAATCTAACTTTTTACTTGTTTATTATAATTTTGCTTTTTTTTGTTATTTTTTAATACATAATTAAATTATTGTTTAATATGGGTCGACATTGCTTTAATATCGAAATGTAACAGTTGTGATCATTTTGGATCACAAATAAGTTATTTTAAAGTACCTTGTCAAGACAGGCGCGATATGAGGATCTTACATTGTTATAAAAAAAATACGAATATTAATGATGTTTTACACTCGAAAACCATTTTCGCTCTGAAGGTACCACCTACAATGGAACGAAAACCAGCTCGCGAATAAATGTTAGCCCTGGCCGTATGATACCAGAGCAGAGTATACAAATTTTATATGGCTAGTGGGACATTATGGAATGGATCACTGCAGTTGAAATGGTGGATACGTCGAGTGGTTCATATGTTCTTACATCATCCGTGTTGAGAAGGTCAATCAATTGAATACAAAACTGCTATTAAAGCAACCTCCGTTCTCGGAATGCTCTAAAACACGTTGTACTTGTAGTCCATTCGGGAATGCACCACCAATTTCGGAATCTGTATACTCTGCTCTAGTATACCGTGAGATATTTATTTCTTGTGGCATATATTGTCTTACTCATACTCACAACATATTTCGTGGTTAACCGAGGTGTCAACGTGAGAAGATACATACGTGACTATAAAATACCATACCATTAACACCTGAACCAAATATCCCATCCCCATCTCAGTTCTCAGAGCGGCCTATAAGGTAGGCTCCATTCCCATATTTCTTTTTAAAATCGTTTGAAGTAGTCAAGTATTCAATCAATGTGTCATTCAATGCTCAACTGTGTTATGACTGCTACTCCTCTTCAGGGTAACAGAATATACAAAAAATAAAAGACCTGAAATAACCTTTTTTTTTTAGAATTAGATTTATTTTATTTCCTTAGTTCCCAAGTCTGGGTTAATTTGTCCACAGGTCTTAACTTCTTCACTAAATTTTAACACTTTTTAGTTTTAGACTTTTACTTCTGTACTTGTAGTTCACACTTTTAGGTAACTTAGGAGACCATACCTCTGGTAGGGGGACTCTCCTAGTTTGCTGTAGAATACTCTCTGAATTCCTAGTCCAAATATCACCAAATTTATATAAATTGGATAACATGGGGATGATACTCCCTTCCACAAATTATTTGCTGATCGCTCAATTTTTAAACAATATCAGGAAATTTGAGCGGAAATAACAAAATTGCCGAAATCGAACAGAATAACAATTGAAAAAAGTTCGACGATCGATTTCATGCATAACAACTTTCAGGGTCATCATAAATCACGAAATTTCACGCCACCTTATCAATGCAACGAAGTGCAGCCATTCTAAGGGGCACCTGTTAGGTAAACTCGCCGGTCTCAGATCGGTCGGTGACGTAGTCACGTATTTGGCTTTAATTGTTTCTTCGTTCGTCTTTATGAGTGAATCATAATGCTGATCGCTAGATCGTATTGCGTTTTTTGTTTTGCCTTTATCATGTGGAAGAAATTATGATCATTTTAGACACGGTCTGTCGGTTGTTATTTATTGTTAGTTGCATTCACTTGGGTTGGGTGTGTTTAAGAATTCGTAATTTGAGTTTGTAATGAATTTCTTGAATTCTTGTGAAATGCATTTTGGGGTAAAGTGATGATAGGATGTTAGGCATTATGAATGCAGAATTAGGGTTTAGTTTTGGGTTATGAATCCGGGATTGGGTAATAAGTAAGACTGATTTGGTGGATTCATAACACCTTCCCCCTAATGAGGAATTTCGTATTCTTGAGGAGAATCGAAATTACACGTAGGTTATGGTGTTTGAACTAGGTATTCGTAGTTTACATGGTAATTTATGCTACTTAGGTTGGTAATTGATTACTTATAGGTCTTATCTATAATTTATATATATTTTTAGATAGGTAGATTGATATGCCCTTAGATACAATTTGATTTTAGATATATGTACTTTCTTAGTGTAGAGTTTAATTCTATCTATTTCTAAATATTTCCTATATTGCGTTTACTTTTAGTACATTAGTTTATAGTAAGCAGAGTAATATATTGTTACGTGCAATAGAAAGAGACAACTGGTGACATCTACTGGCAATAAACAACTTCAGGTTCGGAGAGTGGACAAATGTACTTGTAATAGAATGCAGTCATCCCAGAGCTCACCTTTGCGTGGTATCCTTCGATGCTGGAATTGTAATAGACCAGGACACCTACAAAGAGACTGCAGAAAACGCCGACGAGTGGAATCTCTAGATGAAGAGAGGAAAGTGGAATTGCAAAGATATCGAGCTGAGCAGCAGACTTGCAATAGATTGCAGTTATCACTGAGTACCCCTTCACGTAGTGTTCTTCGATGTTGGGATTGTAATAAATTGGGACACCTTCTGCGACTGCAGGAAACGCCGTCGAAAGGAAACAACAGAAAAGAAAGGGACAGAAGAATGTACAAGTTGACGAGCTAGAGAGCAAACTATTCTTAGGGAGACTAGAATCCAACCTTATGACTTTGAGAGCCAACACAAAAAAAGACGTATCTATGGAAATGCAGAAGCCTTGGTACAACGTCAATGGAAACCTGAATGTAAGCATTATGGCTGGGAGAAAGGAAATGAGAAAACAGCTACTATACAGTTGGCATCCGTGGAACCATCTACAGGTTGGGACAACGAGGACCTGCGAACAGCGCAACGAGAAGATCCGGACATTTCACCTATTCTTGCTTGGAAAGTAGACAAAGAAAAACCAGAATGGAAGGATATTTCGAGGATGAGTGAAAAGCTGAAAAGCTACTGGGCTCAATGGAATTCTCTTCATGTTGAATGCGGCATATTAAAACGCAAGTGGGAAGCACTTAACGGTAAATCGTTCCGAATGCAAATAGTCGTGCCGGCATCAAAGGTCAACGATGTTCTAGGTAAAATGCATCGTGGAGCATCTGAAGAACATTTGGGAGTGAATAAAACAATTTCTAAAATACGAGAAAAGTTTTATTGGCTACATATGCGGGAGGATGTAGAGAAGTGGTGTCGCAGGTGTGTGTGCTTCTTACAAAGGGCCGCCACGTAGCAGCAGAAATGAAATGTATAAGTGTAATGTCAGAGCCCCATTGAAACGGAGAGCTGATGTACAAGGGGCCACGGGGGCGAAATTAGCAGTAAGTACCCATCGGATGAGGACCCGCTATGACTTACGTGCGAATTCAGCAGGATTCAATGAAGGTGATCTTGTTTGGCTATACAACCCGAACCGACGCACAGTGTTTCATGTAGTATAAGCTAGCGAGACAAAATTCAGGATGTAATTTCCAGGAACTGGTTATGACATCTTGTAAACAACCCATCACAGGTACAAAATTCCAAGATCTCAATACGGCAATCACTTTATTACGGTACATTATCGGAGGTGAAAGGTAAGTGATTAACAGGTTCGATTTTCATTTGCAAATCACTTGCATTTTTGACACACTTGTGGTTAGATCTATTAAAATTGGTAGCATAGCGAAAAGTTTTTTTTGTGATGGAATATTCTGTTGAAGGTATGTACACTATTATCATATACTTATTTACAAATTTTTCACATATTTTTTGCTTTAATACGAGTTTGAAAATCTAGAAAGAAATCCTGCATATTTTTCCATAATTGAAAACTTCAAAGGATCGGAACTTTTTTTAACCGAATGTACTCGTCTTGATACTTCTATATATTATGACTACAATATTCAGGCATAGACTCACACATATTTTAGACCCCGTAAGGCCCCGCAAGTAAAATGATTTTCCTTATTTCAGAACGAGTCATAATTATGACGAAAATGGAATTTTTCGAAGAATGACTGAAACATTATAAAAGTGAAAGAACCAGTCGTATTTTAGATTACGTGCGCGAAAAACACTATATTACCGATGTTTCCGACGAATCTTTGAGAAAGCTCAAGATGAAAATTTCAAGTATTTCTTCGAAATTCATTGAAAAGTGGACATTATCTAAGTCTAGCAAAGTAGTGTTATTAAACAAACACCGAAATGTCGCGAAACAAGAAACAGAAGTTGGTGAAAGTCAAGAGAAGAATATGAAGTGCTCTGACCAAAGTGGGCAGTTAACTCTGGACGAAGCATTAGCTTATTATGTAGACTCTAAATCGACTACTCACTCATATAAGCAAGCTAGGAAGTGGACAGTGAAGGCGGGACATCTAGTGTATCCATCATTCTACAGTTTAGGAAAATCCAAAGCTTCTTGTTGTCCTTGTGATGAACACATTTCTGTAACTGAATCTCGAGCTGAAATTAATCTTCAGGCTATTTTGAATAAAATGGCTGAACGTTTAGTTGAAGCTCAGTCTGAAGTTATTAGAAGTGTGTTACCTCGTTCATCTTTTACGTTGGTAAGCAAATGGGGTTATGATGGTAGTTCTGGCCATAGCACGTATAAGCAGAGATTTGAGAACACCAGCGCTACAGATGAATTCCTGTTCGTATACTCATTTGTGCTCTTGAGACTGCTTGACGGCGAAACTGTGATCTGGCAAAAACCACGACCTTCCTCAACCTTATATTGCCGTCCTATCAAATTTATTTTCGCCAAGGAGACAAATAAGTTTACGAAAGAAGAAACGACTAAGGTGTTAAATGAAATAAGTCATCTTTTTCCAACATTATGTAACGTTGATGGATCTCAAATCTCAGTTACACAACGACTTGTTGTTGACTGATGGTAAAGTGTGTAACGCTTTAACGGACACACGTTCAACACAGAAGTGTTATATTTGCGGTGCAACTGCGTCAACTATGAATGAGGAACTTTCCCAGCAACGAAGAGCACTTTGTATTTGGATTATCTACTTTACATGCATGGATCCGTACTTTTGAATGTATGCTTCACATAAGCTATCGTTTAGATATAAAAAATTGGCAAGTTAGAGGAGACAACGATAAAGCTATTGTTAAGCAACGCTCAAAGAGATCCAAAAGGAGTTCAAAGATCGCATGGGTCTTATAGTAGATAAACCAAAACCTGGGTATGGTAACTCGAATGATGGAAACACAGCTCGTAGCTCTAATGCTGAATTAAGCAGCGAAATTACAGAATTGGACGTAAGGCTCATTAAAAGATTTCTTGTAATTTTAAGAACATTATCATCGGGATATGACATAAATTTTTCGGAATTCGAAAAGTATTGCGTTGAAACACGAAAATTATACCTTGATCTGTATTCGTGCGGAAGTAATTCAATCTTGCCTCCTTCCAATTGGGCAGCTTTCCGAACAAGCCCAGGAGGCAAGACATAAAGATTGCCGTAGATTCCGTGAGCGACCACGTAATTTTTGTGTTGTTTTTGTTTAGTTTAATTTAATTGTGTAAATATAAAAATGTAAATACTTATTAAAAAGTGAAACAATTTTATAAATTGTTTATATTTCAATCCCCTAAACCCTATTTATAAAAAAAATACACTCACGCCTGTAATTCTATGAAGGGATAGCAGAGGTACCTACTCACAGCGCAACCACCTTCATTTCATCGCGTGGATGGTGACCCGTCGTGATAAATGGTGTGCCCATCGCGGATGTAGGGTCTACACACCTTTCAGTATGGAAGTTTCCCCTCTTTTTCTCTTAAAATAGCGCAGTATACCTGCAATATACACAAACAATCAAAATAACTCAAAAAATATTTTTGTCCCGCTAGCTTGTACTAGACGAAACACTGTGCGACGTAAGGGATGCTCTCCAAAATCACAACAACAGTGGGAGGGACCGTATTCAGTAGTAACTAGAATAAATGACATAGTATACAGGATTCAACGTGGCACAGCAGCCAAACGAAAAATCGTCCATCTGGATCGCTTGTGTCAATATTACAAGCATCAACACCGCGGACCACCTGTTGTTCGGGACGAACAAGTTTAAGAAGGGGGCAGTGTTACGTGCAATAGAAAGAGACAACTGGTGACATCTACTGGCAATAAACAACTTCAGGTTCGGAGAGTAAATGACTCCAGGTTCGGAGAATCGATTATGAAATCTACAGGAAAGTTCAGGAATAGAACAAATAGAATAGTCAAGAAGCTTTTGGAATAGAACATTCCAGAATAATCCGGAGAGTTTCTAGGGTATAAATATAACAGTTGTCATCGCCAGAACAGGAGTCTTGTTTTAGACGTTGCAGTGTTAAGAAGCGAAAGTAATAAAGAAGCGATAGTGTGTAATTAGATTGCGATAATTGAAAGTACAGTGTTAGCGATAATTAGAGTTGAGTTGATTAAATGAATGTTTGTGAACTTTATATGATTTAAGTGTAATAAAGAACTTATATATTAATTAATTAATATTGTGTTTTAAATAACGAACTAAAGGCCACGCTCGCAACAATATTTATTAATTTTCAAATTAATGATATTTTGAGTAATAAAAGTACAAATGTTTGTTAACAATATCTTAGTCTTAGTGTTTATTACAGTATTATTTCTTATTATATATATATGATGTAATTACGGCAATTACCTGTAATTTATGTATTCGTATTAATCCCAGGTCTGTCGCCAAATGAGGTGGAGGTATCAGGACCAAGGGCACTAGTGAGAAGACGTCGTTCCTTTACTAAACTTCATTTAGTACTGTGCTTAGATCTAGGTACATTATAGGAATATATCTTATGCAGGTTCAACACCAAATGTTCCGCCGTGCCAGTAGCAGTCTGTAATGCTAATTTAGGTTTGTGGCTTGGATCGTTTAGTATTTGTTACACAGTGGGTTACAACAATATGTATTTCTAGTTTTACAATGTCTTTTGAGAAGACAATTAGTATTTTGTCTAAACGTTGTTTTTCTTCTATTAGGATTGTATTATATGTATATATACTCATTGTGTAATAAAATTTTTTCTTTGTATTTCTCTTTCTCTCTTATCTTCGTTTTCCTTAAGGTAATACTCTGGTTAGAGGAATTTTATTAGTTTTAGTGCTTTCATTATTACTTTCTCTGCAGTTCTAAGCCTTTTAGCTTTTAGATAAGGTAGGGCTATTTTTATAGCGCATATGATTATAATAATCATTATCGTTATATAGATAATGGAATAGTAGGGAATATCGTATGCTGTCACGTTAATTAGCTTTTCGTTTTCTGATTTTTCAGGGTCTTTATATCTTGGCTTAGTTCGAAAAGAGCCTGGTGTTCGTTATTTTTTATAGTAATTGTATTTGGAGGATTATACTTAATTTTATGAGGCTCGAGGGTGATACTCGTAAGGTTGATAGATGGTAAATAGAATTTTTCGGTGATGGAAATTTTTTCGGAATGTCCATAGAGCGTTTGATCATCGCTTCTAATATAGCAGGTAGGGGATATTTCTAGTATGCCGGTTGCTTTTATCGTAATAGGTTCGATATTATTTCAACAAATATTGTCTATCGTACGGGGATTTTTTAGACTGAACAACCATTTATTAGGGTTGGATAGTTGTATCCATAAAGAAGATATGTTTAAAAGGTTCATTCCGCATGAGGGGGGAGGCATTTGGGTATGCCTCAATAACTCCATTTCACATTGATTTTCTTTTGCATTTATATTATGGATTGGGTGTGTAATTTGACAAATGTAATTGGGGGGGGGGGGGGGGGGTTCCGAACATTTTGCGATGTCTTTACTACTAGAGGGATAGTGCTTTTCCCTGTTTAAGGTGACTAACAAGTATTCGGTAGTGAGTTTTATGTAAATGAAAGAATCGTTAATAGGAGTAGGTAATGGAATTACCTTATACATTTGAAATTCTGTATTTAAAGGTAGGGGTATTTTAATTCTATGATAATTAAATTATTAATTTTATTTGTACTTGTACGGCTTACTCTATATAGATCTAGCAATTGGTTTTGTGTAGTACCTACAGGTAAGGTTGTACCTGATGGAAGGTTCTTTCGAATAGTGGATCTAAGGTGCTCAAGTTGATAAGGAGTTATTATGAGCGGATTGGGAGTTCCGTGCTTTATGTCTAATAACATTTCTAAAATGGCTTTTTGTGCATATTGGTATCTCATTAGAGACAATATAGTGATAGATAAAGCGTTCTCAAGGTCTAATATTGCGAAATTTTCATTAACTTCAGTCGCGAGTTGATTGAATGCCTCGGTGACTTTCTCAATTTTGTCTTTGATCACCTTGATTTAATTTTGGATTCCTATTGATGTCTTGTTAAATATGTTGACAGTTTTGTCGACAATCAGGGTTTGAGATTTCAACAATTCTAAGAGATGATCTTCGTTAGATCTTAGTATTTGTATATGTTCGCCATAGTGTTTAGCGTGTTCTTCATCCAGCGTCCCAAATAAAGATTTGGTTATACTACCAATGACGTTCAAAAGGGCTCTTTTGCTTCTCAAATTTGTTGGTTCCAAAATCTCGCTGATTTGATCTATTTCATTTAAGATCAATTTTTGGGTGTTTATTTGATTCACACAATGATTTTTGCCTGAGAATTTCGTAACATTATGACATAAATCTTCAGCTTGCCCGGCTTGCATTTTTAATAACTCTAATTCGAAATAGAAATTATCTAAATTATAATACGTAACTAATTTCCATGTATTACTGTAGAGCTGTGCATTTCCGAATTCCTCGAAGTAGATTCCGGGTGTGGCTGAGAAGGGTGTGACTTGTGATCCGCTAGTTAGTCTGGTGCATAAAACCAATAGCATAATGAATCCATTAGCGAATGAGTTGCTGAGTGGACTCATTTTGATCTGAGGGGAGGAAGTGAATGTTTTTGAAGTTAGTCTAAGAATAATGTTAGGTTATTATTGTGAATTCTCTTATTTTTATTTTTGATTCTCACAATAGAATTTCCTGCAGAAGTGGTATCTATCACTTCGTATGGGCCTTCCCATAGGGGCGCTAACTTATTTTTTCTAATGTGGTTTTTGATTAATACTTTGTCACCAATTACGATTGTTTTTTGCATAGTTGCCTTGTCATAATAAGACTTAGAATTTTCCTTATTTTTAATGAGCTTTTCTCTTGACATCTTGTGGGAATATTGAAGTCGACCTTTTAACTCATTTACGTAGTTATCATAGTTATATGTGAGTTCGGGGTCCTTTTTTATGGAAGAAGGGATTTCTACAAGAAATCCGTATACAAGTTCGTGTGGCGTATAACCAGTGCTTGAATGGGGAGAATTATTATAGGTAAACATGGCATAGGGGATCCAAGCCTCCCAGGTTAGAGGATCATTTGACACGTAGTGTCGAAGATATTCGGCTAGAGTGCGATGACTTCTTTCTAGCGCTCCATTTGTTTGCGGGTGGTAAGGAGTTGTCTGTAACTTGTGGATTTTTAATAATTTACAGGTTTCGATTAACACTGACCTCAAAAAGTTGGAACCTTGGTCGGTTAGGATAGCTACAGGTAGTCCGTGTCTACAAACAATGTGTTTAACGAATGCTTCCGCTACAGTATTTGCTTCCGCGATATTTAATGGAATGGCTTCCGAATATTTTGTTAAATCATCTTGGAACGTGAGCAAATACTTATTATTTTGGTAACTAGAGGGTAAGGGACCGACAATGTCCAAGAAAATTTTCTCAAAGGGTTCGCTACTAGTTGTAGTAATTTTCATTGGTACCTTCTTGTTAGGTCTTAATTTGTTCACTTGACATGATGGGCATTTTTTTATAAATTCCCTAATCTCTTTAGCCATTCCTTGCCAATAATAAATTTTCTTTAATTTACTGATGGCTTTTGCTTCTCCTTGATGACCACCTAAGGGAGTGATATGATAATCTGAAATAACTTGTTTAATAATTTTAGGGTCTTCCAATTGAATTATTTTGTAGAGAAAGAAGATAGGTTTCTTATTGGAATTTTGGAATTCCTCAGCGCATAATAATTTGAATTCGAGATAACTCGATGCATTGATTATAGGTATTGAAATGCGAACATTTTTGTCAATAGAAATGTGTTCTTTAAAATTTTTGAGAACATTCCTGACTTGATCTCTATCGGTTGCGGTCCTGATGGGAATAGGTACAAGTCCGATTATAAAGAAATCTTTCTTAGTTCTATGTTCTATTATATCTCCGACTGGTATTATAAGATCTTTAGGCAGATATGTTTTTAGCAAATTTTCTTGAGTTGTATTATTTATGGGTAGAATAAAATATTTATATTTTATACCTTTAGATAGTAATAAGCTCTGAGGGTTTTCCTCAATGATAATTGGAGTAGAATTGGTATTTTGTTTAATATCTTGAGTCTTTTGTTGACTTCTTGTTATAGCTTGTATAGCTTTTGTTTCCGGTATTGCACGAATGAGTGCGTCAGCATTTGAATTTGCTTTACCTGGTTTATAAATGATTTGGTAATCGTATTCTTCTAATTTGATTCTCCACCTCATCAATCGGAAAGTGGGATCTTTTAGATTCATGAGCCACGTGAGGGGCTTATGGTCGGTGACTATAGTAAACCTGCGACCATATAAATAAGGACGAAATTGTTCAACCGCAAACACTATTCCTAATAACTCTTTCTCAATTGTCGAGTATCGGGTCTCAGCAGGGTTTAGGGTCCTGCTGGCGAAGCATATAGGTTTATCGGTACCAATTTTTCCTTGTGAAAGTACTGCGCCGATTGCAAATTCACTTGCATCTGAAGTTACGATAAATTCTTCATCGAAACGAGGAAATTGTAAAATGGGGGAATTAGTTAGTTTTTCTTTCAATAATTTGAACGCTTCGTCACAAAATGCGTCCCATTTGAAAGGAACGTCCTTTTTTAATAAAGTAGTGAGAGGTTTGGCCAATTTGGCAAAGTATGGGATGAACCGACGATAGTAACCGACAAAACCTAGAAAGGATTTTACGTCCTTTTCTTTTCGAGGTACTGGATAACGGTCAACTGCTTCGAGCTTAGAAGGGTCTGGGCAAACTCCGTTTTCTGTGACTAAATGGCCAAGATAAGCTGTTTGTCTGCTAAGAAAATGACATTTCTCAGGCTGCAACTTTAGATTATGTTCTCGGTGCCGCTCGAAAACGTGCTGGAGTCGAGAATTATGTTCTGTTAAATTATATCCATAGACAATGATATCGACCATGTAAACATGGTAGTACCCGTAAGGTGTACTAACCGCAGTCTTTTCCTTTTCGATCCCGCTCATGGGAATCTGATGGAAACCATTAGCTAGGTCCAAGGTACTGAAGTAGTTAGCTTTATCTAGTTGGTCCAGAATGTCAGTTATATTGGGGAGGAGGAATGCGTCTCCTACGGTAATGTCGTTGAGCCGCCTAAAATCTATCACTACTCTCCATTTTTTATTTCCAGCTGCATCTGGTTTTTTGGGAACTATCAACAATGGTGAGTTCCATGGGCTAGAGCTAGGGCTAATTATTTCGTCTTCAAGCATTTTATTTATCTGTTTATTAATCTCGTTACGTTGGGCTTCTGGCAATCTATATGGCCTGACGTTAACGGTGGGTTTTCATGGTAGCAAATGAATTTCGTGCTCCACTGCACTAGTACAAGTTAGAAAATGTCCTTCTAAGTAAAATATGTCGTTATACCTACGACAAATATTTAGAATGGAATGATTTTCTTCAGCGTTACAATGGGACAGGTCTAACTCAGATGCGAGTTTAGTGAGTCTCTCTTGAATAGGATCCTTTTGTGAGTTTAATTTTATAATTTCAAAATTTCTTAACTCGTGCAAATAGGGTTGTATTTCTTCTTCATTAATTGTAACATCGTGCTGATTGGAGTTGAGTAGACGGATTTTGACATGACCTGTTTGATCAGGTTCTATGAGTGTACTCCCTAGTAACAATCCTGACTTCAACTCTTGATGTTCACAAAGAAAACTGCCTCATTGTGGTATTTTTATTTTGGCTGAATAGTGCTAACTACGCTTTTATTTAATCTACTTTCTTTATTTGTAGAATTTTTATATTGAGACTCGCCTTTCTTTACAGGGGTCTGTTTGATATTCGTTTTTGCTTGAATATTTATATGATCTGACTCGCCTTTCTTTGAAGGGGTCTGTTTTTGAGCTTTTTATTTAGGCTTGGGTCTTTCAAACCTCCATACCTGCTATTTACTCTTATTTGGGGGGATACTTCTGAGCTTGGGTCTTTCAAACCTCCATACTCGATAATTGTATCTGTTTTCTTAATTGCATCCATTTTAATACTCGGTATTTTTAATGTCAATGTTTTATTTTTATAATCAATCAGGCATAAAAATTTGTTAAAAAAATCGTGACCTAATATACCATCGTATTTTAATTGTAAGTTGCCCTCAACCATGTGAATGTGGTGCGTGAATACGTCACCGTTTATTTTAAAATTGCATTCAGCTGTCCCTAGCGTGGACAGGGGTTTACCTGCTAGTGAGGAAACAGTGATGCTTTCATTTTCATTTACTAGGGTATCACCTAGAGCTCTTGTAGCTTTGTGGACTGATATTTCAGCTCCTGTATCAATAAGAAAAGTGCTAGTATTAAAAGCTGTAATTGAATTTGCGATCGTCACTACTAGCGAATGGTGATCACTTATTAATGGGATATTTAATTCTGTTGTTGATTTCTTGGCTGGGAATGAATATCTGCTGAGATAGTCATCTGATTTAGGCGAGACTGAGACTCCGCCAAATCGTCTCGCCGAAGACCGTTTTCCGATTTCTCTATATTTCGGGAGTTTGTTGGTCTTTACTCTTTGGGATTTTTCCATTTGCTCGCGGTCCTAATGTTGTGATTTCTATTAGGATTATTTGCGTTAGGAGGTGTAGTTAACTGTGGAGATCTATTGTTTTGCAGATAGGAGGGAAATTGTCGCGGAGGAACTCTAGGGATATTGTTGTGAGCTGGACGCAAAATTGTTTACAGGTTGCCTGTATTGTTGTTGTTGAAATAAACGCTTTCTACATTCGAAAACGTGATGATTGGGGGCTTTGCAGTATGAGCAAACATGTCTGGAGCTCTCTGGTCTTCCTTTAAATCAAAAGCAAGTTTCAGCGGTGTGCCCATTCTTGTGACATTTAGAACAGCTATTGAGGCGTTCACTGAAAGCGCTGTTCCTTTCAGCTTGCTCTATAGCGAATTTCATAGTCTTTTAGCACTGTGTGGCTTTTGGCTTTAGTGAGGAGACGGATATAATCGTCTTTAAAACCGTCTTCAAAAGCTCTAAGTACCATTTTCTTATTCTCTTCTAATAAGAGATTCTTTAATGTTTGCTCGTTTGTGAGGCTAGAGGTGGCATCGTTATAAAGAGCCAATAATTTTTGTGCTCTGAAAGCATATTCTTTAGTCTCTTCTTTAGAATTTTGCTTTAGAGATAGTTTCGTTCTGAATAGATACGAGAACGTGATTCTAGAAATTGTTCTTGGAGGGCTTTTTGAAGCTCCTTCCAGTTATTAATATCGGCATATTTAACAATATCGTATGCCCTTCCGACTAATTTAGCTTTTATCACCTGTAGATAAAGAGCTTTTGAGGCTTCTGCTAAGACCTCTCTTTGAAACATTTTGCATAGGTTCGGAAACCTTTGCAAGTTCTCAGAATTCCCGTCGAATTCGGGTATTAATGACTTGGCGTCATTAAGAGTGAGCGTTTCTGGCTCTGCCATTTTGCTATGCCCTGATCGCTTTCTTACTGGATGTGCTGTTTTCTTAGAGGGTTTCCTTCGGTGTGAAGTTAACCCTGATAGAAGTGTGTCACGAACGCTTCTTTGCTATCTGGTTACTATAATCTTTTTGCTACCTTCCACTTTGATGGAAATTTATTCGTTTTTCCTCAAGAGAATATTTATATAAGAATTTCTCGATGTAAAAAAAAAAAATTCTAACACCGGAGAGAGTACCTTTACCTATTTAAACCAGAGGAGAAGAGAAATTATGGCTGGGTCTGAGACAAAGAAGTAGAGTATATGTGGATATATTAATATATTACATTGTCTACATATTTAATTTTTCTTTTGATCACTTATTATCTAGTCTAGATCTTAAATATTATATGTTTATTAAAATTAAAATTTTATATATATATATGTTTATTAAAATTAATCTAACTTACGTTACTCCTATTGTTGTGGTATTTATTCCACACTTTATTAAAAATTTCGAAGTCCCAGGTATCTTCTTCTTCCCGCTCCAGGATGTCTTTGTGGATTTCGCTGTAGATGCTTCCGGGCGTCCGGTCGGTGTTCTCGATGAGGAGGTCAATTAGCAGGTCCACCAAGTTGTCTCCGTCCGTGGCGTTGTCGTCCGGAGGGCTGATGTAGCTCAGATGCTCCTGGGGGTCAGAATAACTCTCCAGGGAATCGTCCAAGTAGCTCTCTAAGTGGTCGAAATCTTCGCTGTCTTCAGAAAAATAGGCGAAGTCGTCCAATATGCCGTCAATAAAGAGGGGCTCCTCTATTCTTAGGGGCGATTCTACTCTGGGCCAGCACATTAGGATTTAAACTTTGCTGCACTCTTGCTGCTTCTTCGGGTTTTGTTTTGCAGGTCTTACAAACCTTTCAAAAAATCTGCACCGCTGCCACCAATATTTTGCTATGACTGCTACTCCTCTTCAGGGTAACAGAATATACAAAAAATTAAAGACCTGAAATAACCTTTTTTTAGAATTAGTTTTATTTTATTTCCTTAGTTCCCAAGTCTGGGTTAATTTGTCCACAGGTCTTAACTTCTTCACTAACTTTTAACACTTTTTAGTTTTAGACTTTTACTTCTGTACTTGTAGTTCACACTTTTAGGTAAGGAGACTTTACCTCTGGTAGGGGGACTCTCCTAGTTTGCTGTAGAATACTCTCTGAATTCCTAGTCCAAATATCACCAAATTTATACAAATTGGTTAACATGGGGATGATACTCCCTTCCACAAATTATCTAATATTCAGCAATTTTCCTTCAGAATATTGCTGATCGCCCAATTTTTGAATAATATTAGGAAATTTGAGCGGAAATAACAAAATTCCCGTATTTGGCTTCAATTGTTTCTTCGTTCGTCTTTATGAGTGAATCATAATGCTGGCGCTAGATCGTATTGCGTTTTTTGTTTTGCCTTTATCATGTGGAAGAAATTATGATCATTTTAGGCACGCGCCAAATGGGATAGAATTACGGGTACCTGTCGGTTGTTATTTATTGTTAGTTGGATTCACTTGGGTGTGTTTAAGAATTCGTAATTTGAGTTTGTAATGAATTTCTTGAATTCTTGTGAAATGCATTTTGGGGTAAAGTGATGATAGGATGTTAGGCATTATGAATGCAGAATTAGGGTTTAGTTTTGGGTTATGAATCCGGGATTGGGTAATAAGTAAGATTGATTTAGTGGATTCATAACAATTGCTTCCCAGAGTTGGTCCTGCAGAAAGATGGTCCTATGATGAAGAGGACGTTTTTCCCACATTATAATGTTATGGTCGCAGCATGCTACGTTGGCACAACTGACGGATGATGAGCGCACTCAGCATAAGCTCACCAGATGATTGTGCTACCACTCGTCACACGACGAAAACTTGGCTAGGACATAATACCAAGAAAAGATATTGGAAAAAAAGAAGAAAAGCTTGAGCAGGACAGAAGAGGAGGAAGAAAAGAAAAGTTCAGCAAAAATTTTGGCGTACGCCGTGTACGAGTGTAGCTAGCTTCGCAATTATAACCAATTTGAGTGTGCCAGCATAGTTCACATTACATAAAATTTGGCATACCAGCAGAGTTCAGCAAATTATTACTAATTTGAGTGTGCCAGCATAGTTCACATCAAGGTATATAGAATACAAGGTATTCCTATTACAAACCACGTTCCGCCATTAGTGACGAAATATCGTGAAAGTGTTGAGGAAAGCACGATACAGAGAAAACAATACTCTCTGCGCACTCTCTGTCTTTCCTATAGATACGTATATACATTAGGTACGAAATTACGTCAGAGAATATGTCAGAGAACAGTATCTTGTATTCTATATACCTTGGTTCACATGTGGAAATCTACGCATATTACTATAATATGAATGTAACTTCATAGCAACCGAATTGTCTAATTTACTCAAGCTATTTGCAAGTTAAATTATCCTAGTAACTTTAATATGTATGCTGTGCGTTTATTAGCAAAATACGGTAAAGCATAATTTTAATTAGTATAGAATATCATTTTTGGTTACCATAATTTAGGACCTAGCCGTGTAAGGGTATTGATCAAATTGCTTAAATCTATAATTAAAGAATTTTATAACGTTATGTGGAGGTAAAGCCAGTTTTCCCATCACTATCCTAGAGCCCTCTTAATGGCGATGGTTGACTAAGGTCCGCTTCTCCGCTTCTTACAAGTCATCATAGGGATATTGCGAAATCTCACTCGCGATGTCGCAGGGTTGATGGGGCACGGCAGTGAAGACGCAACAGCTATGTCTTCGACAGTAAGTAAGAGTAAGTGGTGTAAGGATCCCTTCTGGACTGGATGTGGTGCTGCGAGTTTCTTTGCAGGCATGACATTTTCTTTTGTATATGGGCTGTGACAACGGAAGGTATCTGAATTACCCACCCCACAACCCTCCCGCACTAGCCCAGGTGCTAGCGTGCTGCCCTGTGCCAACGCTGTTCACAGAGTGAGCTGTCAGCTCATGCTGACAGAATGGACTTCACGTGCAAGTATACTTACTCCTGTGCTTCAATAATAAAAATGGAGCCCAATGTGGGTCTACCTCAGTTATACTTCGGTGGTCTAACTGTGACTTGAACTGGGGACTGGGACTTAGAACGATAAGATCTTCTGGCTATTTGCCAGTTGATTGTCCTCTATTCTCACATCCAGTGGAAGTTACATGCACACCTGGGTCTGACTGAGTTGAGTTTCAAGTTTTTGAGTAACGATTGTCATTTCTGAGTTTAAGATTTTGTATTTTGAGTAAAGTTACAAGTCTTTGCAAGTAAAGTTTTTGAGTTTTAGCGATTTTCAAGGATTTCGTGATTTTTGTAAAACCTTGGTTAAGCTTAAAGTCTTCTGAATTTTTCGTGTTTTGCATTTTCAATTTTTGATCTTTCTCGCTGGTCTTCAGCCATGGAAATAGCAGGTGGTCTCACGAAATAATTTCTTGTTTTTAGTTCTCACGGAGGCATGTCTCTTTAGCCGGTTGGACAGAGTCATGAGCCTGTGAGATGAATTTTTGGCTTTGAGCTAACTAGTTGATCAGATTCATGGCTTTCTCCAACTGGAGTGTTACTTAGATTGCTATCGACGGAATCGGAAGAAAGGATTTGTTGGAGGATGGAGGTGATGCTGTTGGAGACTTTCAGTAATCAGGAGGTGGCATACTGCCAACTGTCTGGCTGAAGAATCTCTAGAAACATTTTCAGTCTTTGACCTCTTCAACCCGACGCTTCTGAAATGTCCTTCAGCATTTTAAAATTTTTCATACACACATCCACACTACTTAACTTTGACTTATGACCTGATTAGAGAAAGTGAATCTGGAGGCGAAGGCTGGAAGTACGTTTAATTAGCAACGCTGACGTGTCTAACGACTCCTGCTTTGAATAACGGCCTTCAGCTAGAGAATCTTTGGAATATTTGAATTGAAAGATTTTGTTGTCTCGAAAGAACTTACCTGTCTTTTTCCGGACTACATATAGCTTCTACACAACCGACAGCATTACCCAGGCTTTGACCATTTTGTATTATACGATCACCCTTATCATTGAGACTGTAAAATTTTTATCACGGCTACCGTGCGAACACCCACTTCTAAGACTGATTTCTCCGTACAAAGACCAGCCCAGTGTTTCATCTGTCAAGACAAAGACTGGTGCGCTAGAGAGAATCCAGTTGCTACCATCTGTGGACATGTATTTCACAAAGCATGTCTACAAACCTGGATAGGTGAGCAAGGCTACTGCCCTAATTGCAGATGTGCCCTGGCACAAAAGGACTTCACTGATTTTACAGGTGCAGTTCCGAAAAAGAATCTTGACCGACAGGACACTCAGATACACACTTCTCAGCAGTCTCTGCTGCTCAGCGTGCCACAGCCAACAGTCTTACAGTCAAATCGTAAATCCGCCTCTCCAGACCTACAACCAGGTCTCACGAAGAAATAGTCCATCACCTGTAAAAACAAGTCAAGACCTAGTAGCCGCGGAAACACTGATACCTAGCCTCAGAATGCAGCTCCAAAATTTGGTGCGTGAAGGGATAACGCAGAGCATGGAAGCCTTCGAGCGGAGAACTCTGATAGTATCCGTCGAGAAGTTTTCGCTGTACCTAGTTATGTGGATCTATCTTTCTCGTCCGCCACCGCCTCTTGCAGAACACATACTGCCACCTAGACCATTCGCAGTACCATTCTGTCTGTCAATTTCAAGACCTTTGTCTTCAGCTAGTCACTATAGACCAGATAATAAATATTTTCCACCTGTATCGACACCTGGTCTTGCCCCTCAGGCACAATGACATTTTTTCAATCGAGCCCAAACTAATTCATGTTCACGACGATCCGGCAGCCCCATCCGGAAATGGAATACTCCCTATAGTGAGGACAGTTCAATGCTCTCAGTAGAAGAGGTTGTGTTCCGACTGGAAGCAGTCACACGATCCGCCTTAGAGGGAGATTTTGAGCTTCTGGTGAGAAACATGAGCACGTTTATCGCAGTTCCAGCTATGGATTGGTATTGGTCGCTGCTTACACTTAACTACACGCCAATGTGGAAGTATATAATATAAAAGCAGCTCTTATATCTGAGTGAGGAGTTCTTAAAGATGACTTGAAGGTGCGAGTTCAAGTAATGTCCCGTAGAGAAAAATCCGGCAAACAATTTGCAAGTTACCATCAGAATCTGGTGCAGTTGCGTCACCAGCTGCAGACTTCAATGCCAGATAGTGAGTTCCTTGAGATAGTAAAATCTATCTTGTTGCCAGAGTTCCAAAAGAACCCAACAATTACTATCGCACAGTTACGAACTAGTTACTCAAATTGAAGTTACGCAGGTGCGAATTGCGAAAGCGTGCAATTGGAGCACTAACCGACATCAGAGAGTGAGTGAAAGGACTCGCAAAATTTCTATCCCAACTTGGAAATATTACCTGGGTGTGACACCGATATAGCAGACGCATCCGCTATCTCGAATACACCAGCAGTGATTTACTGGAATTGTGATCATCAAGGCCACTTATACCAAGACTGCTTGCAGGAAAGGCAACAAGTGTTCTGCTATCAATGCGGACGCAAGGATGTTTTCAAACCAAACTGTAGCATTGTCTACAGAAAAACGCGAAGCGGGGTGGGCATTACAACAGCTTTTCTCGACTGAGCGCGACATCCCGAATGTCAACCACTCCGACTGCTCCAGTTGAACATCTAAACCGGGACGACAGTCAGCTCATCCCACAGACTTCATCGAACACCCAATAGACTGTCCGTTGATATCACCCAATGACTCTGGTGATATTAACAATCGATCTAACGAATAACAGTAATCTCCTAGTAGAGGCGGAAAACTTAATTGACTTCTTTGTAAAGTTTCAAGCTCCCGTTTCCAACTGTAGGGAACCAAATATACTTTTAATTGACACTTATTTGGAAGAGTCCTTAATTTTCCACATTCTATTACAACCGATCATGACAGCTAAAGGCGATATTGCTGAGTCTTCCACTTATTTAATATTAGGACGACCATCAAGCTCTGAGATGACAGGTGGGCATGAGCCGGTCTGACGCCATATCATAAGCGTCTCTAAAATTATAACAAGGTACGAGACTGCATTTTTTCCTCAGTAGCGGAACTTGCAGGAACTAAGATCGCAGATTTGGACCTATGAAGCAAGAAGAAACGATGAATTGTTCTGTGGCGTGAATATTGTCGACGAATCAAAGAAACTGGCCCACATTTCAGTGTCGATGCCATTCATTCATTCATTACATTGATTGATTTGATTTCATTCATTGATTCATTAAGTGATCAGCAGTGTTTCAGTGAAGTGCTGCTTGAACATTCACTATTAGAATCGGGAGCAAGCGACCGAATAGTGAATATCAAGCGGACTAAAGGAATTAGCAGAAAAACGTCCAAAGTGGATATCATTGAAGGAACCGCAATTCTCATATTTTGCAGAAGGCATTTCATGCACAAGTGCGTGGATGAGAATTGTGTAGGTGAGTGTATCAAGTTAGTGATTAGTGCTTGTAAGAGTACATATATATGTATGAACAACACAAAACGCTAATATAATAAACACTAAGAAAAGTGGAAAATAATACCAGTGTGGTGATTAGGACACTTTTTATCACTGTGTGTGCGTGTGAGAAAAGACTCAATAAGTTAAGTGAAGTTTAGGTAAATCAAAATGACTGATAAGGAGCAAGCTGAAAGCTTTGACATGGAGCTTAAAATCCTGTCAAGGTCATTTGCAAGACGGATGAAGCAGTTGTGCGAAACTGAACGCATGTCGGAGGATGAGACTACCAAGTCAGTGGAGGATAGCATCCTCAGCCAGATGCAAGTTTTAAAGGAATCATCATGCAAAAGTTCCGATCTTGAAAACCAACAAGATGAGTTCATGGATGCCGATGACACGGAAGTATTGGACAGAAGCAAAGTCGTCAACGAGGAAGAAAAGGGTGAGGATGATGACAGTGATAACTCTGGAGATACATCAACAACAGCAAGTGACGACAGCTACAAATTACTTCTGAACAAAAGGAGGCCAAAGACAACTGACGAACAACATGGAGAAGAAGGGCAAGCAGCTACATCTGAAAGGAAAAGGGGATCAAGAGGCGCTTACTGGGAATTACTATAGACTGATCCAGCCAGCGGAGAAATCAGAGAAATCAAAGACCAAGGCAGCCAGTAGCAAGAAAGATGCAGCACCAACGGAGAGGAAGATCGCAAAGCTCCCACCAATCATCTGCTACAATTTAAATGTAGCGAAGTTCTTCGACAGGCTCGAGAAGTTGGACAAGCGCCCTAAGTTCTTAAAGAACAATAATAAGACGAAGTCAACACTGAAGCCAGCCACAGAAGAGGACCACCAGGTTATCTTCAACGTAGTGAAAGCAATCAAGGTAATTTGCTTCACATTTACACCCAAGAACAACAGAAAATTGACCTTGGTGCTTAAAGGAATTCAATGCAGCTTCGACCCGAAAGTGGTAGCAACAGCGTTGGAGAAGGAGTTACCAGGAATAAAGGTAACTATGGTTTCGCACCTCGTAACTCCCGCTATAAGGAAAAGTGGACGCCTAGTAGACTCCTGTGTGGTTAACTTCGAGGCTGAAACGGATGTCAACCGGGTCATCAAGGTAGACAGAATCCTACATCAAGCCGTTCACTGGGAACGATTTCAGAACAGTGGTATTTCGCAGTACAAAAATGCCAAAAATACGGCCATGTAGCCAGTAACTGTGGTACTGCATATCGATGTGTAAAGTGCAACGTCAGACATGGACCAGGGGCCTGCACCAGAGACACATCAAAAGGTGAACCCTATTACATTAACTGCAAACAGGAGGGACACCCGGCAAACTTCAGAGGCTGCGCGAAGTATAAGGAGCTCATGGAGAGGAAGAAAGCAGCGGGTCAGACAAAGAAGCAGAGGGAAGAATCTTTCAGGGAGTCTGCACGAAACTATGTGAAGCCCGGTAAGTCTTTTGCACAAATCCTCTCTTCTAATATTTCAGGTACGCACATAGGAAGGAAGAACCAGGAAGTCATCCCCAGGCCCCACACTGCAGGCAATCCAAAACCCTCTTCACCCAGTGCCTTGGGAGCAGACACGTTCTGCAATCAGGAGGCAAAATCACTCTTTGGCTGTGATCTATTCGGCCTTATGGCCAAAATCAACACTTTCCTTCCTAGCTATAGGAAGCTGACTTCCATTCCGGAAAAACAAAGCGCAGAAATTAAGCAATCTGAAGGCGATCGCCCTCAATGTCAACTCCCTTGTGTCTCACGGGAAACGAGTCTCCGTAAATCTTTTTCTGGAGGAGCACACCGTCCCCATTTCATGTTTCTTTCAGAGACAAATCTAAAAGCAAGACACAGAGTGTCTTTAGAAAAATATTCTCTGCTCAGAAATGACGCAGGTGAGGGTAAGCGTGGCACCGCTAATCTCATTAAGAAAAATCTCACTTCGAGCCCACCAAGATTAACCTTTCCAACTTTGAGAGTACGTCTCTTAAGATAAACCTTGATTCCGCTGAAACTCTTCTACTTGTTTCACTCTACATTCCGTGCCATACTCCAGCCTCCAGAGTACGTAGTGATGTGATCGCGCTGAACGCCTTTACTCAACAACTCACATATACGATTGTTGGAGGCGATTTCAATGCAAAACACTGCTTATGGAACGATCCCACGACCAACTTAGCTGGAACGACCATAGCTAAATGGTTGGAAGATAATCTCCACAACCACAATTTTATTGCTGTCTCCCAGGATACACCAACCTTCCCCAGAAGTGGGTCTTTTCTAGATTTTTTCCTCGTTTCTGACAATCTCATAAACATTCTCCTCCAAATTACAAATTTTACCTGCCAGGCCCATATCTATGATTCTGACCATTTGGCAGTAGAATTAAAAATAGCTCTTCCAGAGAGAATTCTCCACAAGCACACTAATTGCTGCAGCAATTTCGTCCCTGACCAATATCAACTGGCCACAGTTTCAGGATAGACTGAGTAGCCTACTCCCCAATTTCTTGCCAAATCAGCATAGAAATCTGTGTAATACAGAACCTTCCGCCCAGAATCCAAAAACTGTACAAGTATAGGCAAAAGTTAAAGAAAACCTTGAACAGAATTTACCGGCGAAATCTGAATACACAGAACCCGGAATATTCATCTTTACTCTCCCAAATTAGGTGTCTGTCGACAATCATTGACGAACAAACCCGTAGCTTTGTCGATGAACAATTTCGCGAGAGGTTCAAAGCTATTAAGCCAGGTCCGCGAGCTTTTAGTGAAATCAACAAAGTATGTAGCAGGAAAGCCCAAGTCCCTGAAAAACTACTCGATGGCAACAACTGCTTAAATTCTCCTGAAGAGAAAAGCAGTGCCTTCGCCAACTACTTTGCGTCAACCTTCAAAAGCTCGCCTCCAACTCCTCTACATAACTTTCGTAGGCAAGTCCTAACTGAAGTAGACAATTTTGAGACACAAAATACCTCACCAATGGCAGAATTTAGTCTTGAAAATCCAGCTGGAAATCCAAATGACCAGCAAATATACATCAGCCCGCTTCATCTAGCCGCCCTTATTCGGTCACTCCACAATAAAAAATCCAGTGGCCCAGATAGCATATCGAACTTCATAATCCGGAAGTTGCCACCGTTGGCAATCGAAATGCTAACAATAATCTTCAACAATTGTATAAACAATTGTTACTTCCCCAACAGCTGGAAAGTGTCAAAGATAGTACCAATTCCGAAGAAGGCATCTTCTAAAAGCATCTCGGAATTCAGACCGATTTCACTAATCTCCAACTTGGGAAAACTTCTGGAGAGATTATTGAAACAGCTCATTGATGACACTTGCGTGGAGAAGGAGATGGTGCAGCATCCGCAATTTGGATTCAAGGCTATGCACTCCACTCTGCACCCACTATTAAAATTTCACACTGATGTGACCCAAGCTCTTAATAAAAATACTCATACTGTGGCCTGTTTTCTTGATGTCGAGAAGGCCATTGACTCCATATGGAGAGAAGGTCTTATCTCCAAACTGATTGCATTTCAGTTCCCACCCTACCTAATTCAGATGATAAATAGCTTCATATCTCAGAGACAATTCTTTGTCGAAATAAAGAATTGCATATCTGCGCATAAGGACATAAAAGCGGGCGTCCCGCAAGGCTCAGTACTCGGGCCATTCCTCTTCAATCTATTCACGTTTGATCAACCGCAGGATAATGGAGGAGTCACGACTCTTCTCTACGCGAATGACTCATTAACGTATGCGCACTCCAAATCCCCCAAACTGGCGACAAAGAAAGTGGGTGATCATATTGCCAAGCTTTACGAGTACTATCGTAAATGGGGCATAAAGATCAATGTCCCTAATTCGAGTTTACTCAGCATCAGAACTGCACGTCCACGCAGAGGCGTTTGTCAAAACGCAAGAAACATTGAAATCACTATCAATAATTAAGTGATAAAGCCCACTAAGAGCGTCAAATACCTAGGTATAAATTTTAGTGAACGTTTTAAGTTCAACCCTCATGCAAAAGCAGTTGCTAGGAAAGCAAACTTTGCACTAAGCATGGTAACTCCTATAATGAGATATAGGGATGGACTAACTCTGACCACGAAACTGCTGATGTACAAGCAGCTCATTAGGCCCACCTTAATGTACTCGTTTCCCATATGGCACACCATTTCGTCAACTTATATGCAGATCCTTGCGAAATTCGAGAGGAAAACGCTCCGAATCTGCACTGGACTCTACCGAAGGCCCTGTGGAAAGCATTATCGCAATCAGGTCCTGTATGAGAAAGCTGGTATTTCTCCAATACAGCACTATCTGGTTGAGATGATGAAGAAGAAGGTAGCCAAAATCCCCAATTACCCAAATCCAATTGTCCATGAACTAACCAACTTTCCCCACTTACCCACTAACAAATATTTATCGCCTTTTTGCATCTCAACTTGTCATGAAATATATTACTGCCAAGGAATTTTTACCTTTTTCAGGGAGAAAGGAGACAATCACCGCGGCTAGGAGAGGAAGACATGATGAGGTTGCAGCCTGCAGGACAGGTCATACGCAACCTTCTGCAGACAATACCCGCAACAGGGAGCAATCAAACACCACCAGGATGGGGAGGCAGATGCAACCTGGAGATTAGTATATAAGTTATGTAGTTAGTAGTTAAGTTAGTTAGAAATTAAATTTTCGAATTACATTTAGTTCATTATAACTAGGTAGCGTTAGCCGTAGTTTAGAAGTAAGTCATATGTTAGTTAGTAATTCATGTATTTAGAAAATAAGAAAACTCAGCTAGATTAATTGAACTCAGGGCCAAAGAAAAGTCCGTAGGAATTATAATCAGGAAATAAGTTTAGATAAGAAAAATATTGTTAGGTTAAGTGTAAAAATTTATTCAGCGCAAATAAAAAAACTTGAACTTGTCGATGCCAGAAGACAATCGACCGTATGCCGTAGGTGCAGTTGCGGAAGTGAAACCAGGTGTTATGAGTTCGCTCTCATAACGCCAAACCTTCCTGAATACATTACATATACGTGCGAATATGTCCCTATAAGAAAATATTTGAGTTCATTTCCTGCCAGACAAAGTGTACAAATTGTACACTTTGCCTTTGTCACGTACAAAATTGCTGACGGTGGGCTTTATTGCCCACCAGCGATAAGCAGTACAATATTTCTTGCTAGAGGATATTTCATCCGAGCATTTATAATAGCTAAAACGGCGCGCGATTTTTTTTCTCCGCGTACTTTTATCGCGAAATTGCTCGATCAACGAAAAGCGTAAACAACGGCGCTGGCAGCAAGAAATATGTATGGCGACCGAGCCGTTTGTCGAGGTAGTCAATCAAAAACAGGTGCGCCCTAGGTAGCGTGAATTCAGACCGGCATCTTTCTTTTTAATATTATGTTTTTTTTGCAAAGTTGCAGTAGCTTTGCGGTTCTTACAAAAATTTATATCGTTTAATCAAATTGAATAAATAGTGTTAAATTAATCTAAATCAACCAAACTAATAGAGTTCTCATTAATTTGCTTCGTTTAATTATTTTGAGCAAATAGTGTTAAATTAATCCAAACTAACCGAACTGATAGAGTTCTCATTAATTTGCTTCGATAAACTGTTTTCAACAAACAAAACAGTATTCAATTATTCTAAATAAACCGTATTGATAAAGCTTTATTAAATTTGTAACTATTAATTATTTTAAATAAATAGTGTTGAAAAATCGGACTAATTATTTGCATTGATTAATTGTACCGGAACAATTTGGGCTGAACAAAAGAAAAACCGATAGTATTTAATTGTATTAATAAACTAGTATCGGTTTCTTCTGATCAGTTAAGCCAACGTCTAGGAAAAACATCTTTGGTCACCCACAAGATCGAAACGGAAGATGCTACTCCGACAAAACAGAGACTGAATACTTTTTCACCAGCCTAGCTGGAGCGAATGCCAGGGTCTTTGGAGCTCTCCAGTTGTTCTAGTGAGGAAGCCTGGGAAGGTTCGGCTTGGTTTTGACGCCAGGAAAATCAACTCGGTTACTAGGAAGGACACCTATCCGCTGGCGGAGATAGACGCACTTCTGAGTCAACTTCCGCCGACAAATTACACAACAACCCTGGACGTGAAAGACACGTTCTGGAAGCTCCCACTACACACTGACGCCAGAGAGAAGACCGCTTTTATGGTTCCTGGTCATAGTCTCTATCACTACACAATGATGCCATTCGGCCTATGAAACGCTCTACAAACTACGTGCCGCTTTATGAACAAAATAATCCCATTCGATCTTCGTGAAAATGTTCTCGTCTATCTACACGACTTGACAATTCTGTCACAAGACTTTGATACGCATCTTGCTTTACTTGCTCGTGTAGCGGATTGTTTGAAGAAAGCTGGCCTCGCGATCAATGTAGATAAGAGTGCTCTGTATTACAGAGACTAAATATTTCAGTTTAATTGTTGGGAAAGAATGAATAAGAACTGACCCAGATAAGATTTCAGCCATAGTTGACTACCTCGTATCCTAAAACTGTTCGGCAAGCCCGACGCCTACTAGGTATAGCGGGATGGTATCCTCGATTTATTAACTGACAATATGAAGAATCCCAGACATCTCTGGAACAGTTAAAACAGAAACTTACTTCTGCTCCTTTGTAATCGAGTCCAGATTTCACACCAAAGAGAGAGCGAACTATTCCAGTGCGATGTGAACCCACAAGGTATTGGTGGAGTGCTGTTACAAAACAATATGACGATGGTCACGAGAAGCCGATAGCCTAATTTTCGAAAAAGTTGAACTCGGCACAAAGAAATAATAAAGTCACAGAGCAGGAACGCTTAGCAGCAATACTAAGTGTACAGAAGTTCCGGGCTTTCATTGAACTTCTTCCGTTTAAGATAGTAACTGATCGTGTTAGCTTGAAATGGCTGATACCTCAAAAGGACCTCAGTGGTAGACTTGCCCGGTGGACAAAAGCATCTGCTGTAAATATCAGTCGGATCATCGAGACATAAGTGTTTCACATGTTCGGAGTTCCGAAGACGATAGTCTCTGATAATAAAGTCCAGTTTTGCTCGGCTCAGTTTGCCAGACTGGTGAATAAGTATGGGGTTAAACACTTGGGGACAGCAGCTTATTCGCCATATGCGACCGCATCAGAGCGGATAAACAGGTCCTCATTGTCAAGGATTAGAGCCTACATCTAGAACAAACAAACTTGGCAGGAGGAGAAGCTGAGCCATATTGCTAGCTCCCTCAGGAGTCCTATACATCAATTGACAGGCTTCTTGTCCTACAGGGTACTGTTCGGTCTGCAGATGATCGAAGATGCGAGCTCAGATTCCATCCCCAAGAGCCTAGGTACTCTGAGTGAGCCTTTGACAGTAGATGCAGGCGACAAGTTGGGGTTAATCCGTGCGAGATCGCGGGAAAGCCTCAATCACGCATTCAAACAGAGTGCCAAATCTTACAACCATCGAGCCAAACCTATTAGTTATAGAATAGGTCAAAAAGTATACAGGCGAAACTTTATGCAGAGCAACTTCCAGCATCAGCTCAGCACAAAATTGGGACGCAAATTTTTAAAGTGTCGTATCAAATCAAAAAAAGAAAACTCTCTATACGAGCTTGAGGATCTACAGTCTTGATAAAGGAATTACTATATTATTGTTTGATTTAAATTCGTAGCGACTTGATCTGTCTGTGGGGATTGGACACACACCCTCGAACGAGCTTTGGTCTGCGGTCGTAGAGAGACATCAATAGCGGACAAAGCTTTCCAATCAGTTATTTAAGTTACTGATTGCAGAGTCTTCTCCGACTCATCTGGGTATGGGAAAGCAGAGGAGTGCTGGAAGGCGATTTTTCTGGGTTGCTAGCCTGCAAGTATGCCTCTGAATTTTAATATCGAGACGGATGTCGAGCTCCGGCCATTGGCTGGCGCGACTTCGAGGATGCGCCTCTGACTCTTCACGCATAAGGAGAGTCTGATAAGCCTTCGTGGTTTTCCTAGAGCTAGCACAGCATCCATTTTGACTGAACGAGCGATCGTGCATGGAGCCACACATTGGACGCCCGCAATGCTGAGGCCAATGCTTTAAGACCGGCTAGCTCAGTCGACAATTTATCAGTGTCATCTGGTCCGCAGGTGGAACATACAATCCTACCTCGTTATGGTCGCAGCTTGCTGCGAATAACTTGTACTAATTGTATGCATGTATGTACATGCAATTACAATTGAGAAATTAAGTGATGTACGTATGTACAGTGTACATATGGAAAAAAAAGAAGAGACATTGCACGTAAGTAAGTAAGCATATCGTGAGAATGGAATGTGTGCCTGATAATAAAATGCAATTTCGGCTTAAGGATGAGTTTTAATGAAATTGAAAATGAAAATACATTATTTAATCTTATGTTTTCAGGGTCAAATCTCGGATACATCAATATATTGTATTGGACAATATATTGATGTATAGGGCATTTGAGTCACAACAAACAGCAAACAATCAATTCAGTTGCAAAATTTCTAATATGATTTTGCCTACAAGCAAAATCAATGATCGCGTTACTGCCACTTTGCGTAGAGTAGTCGTTGCCGTAGTGTAGCTCTGCCAAATAAACTAAGCTTGACTAGACCCTGACCATAGTCAAATGTAGTCGACTATTGCAAAGTGCGAAGTGAACGGTAGTGAGTTGTCTAGCGTAGTCGTTAACTTTCAAAATTTTTTGAACGAAAAATAGTTTTCAGTAGTAACCACTGACATGTATATAAATGGATTGACTGATCTCCTGTTTCATGTGGCAGCAGTTTTGATTTCAGAAAATATGCTCTCACTGTTAATGCTATCAACTGCCGTAAACTATTTAAAATATTTGAGTATTTACATATATGCATGTCAGTGGAATTTACCGAATTTACTACAAAAGCATTTGGGACTATTTGTATT